>WTSP01009734.1:0-53816 GCA_025331215.1 Actenoides lindsayi | reverse complement strand
AGAGGGGAAAGTGGGGGCTTGATCTTGATGCTGGCTCAGTGTGCACCAGGCCCCCCGATGCATCACTGCCTTTGCTTCCCCCCCCCCCACCCCCCCATTCTGTTTCAATCATTGAGTTTTTCCTCTCTGAAGCAGCATTTCAGGATCCCACTCCCTTTCCTACTGTGCTGAAAGAAGAAACCACGCAGCAGGGCACTGGCTGGGCACCAGCAGCTCTGCTCATGAAGTAGTGGTGCTACACTCACTGGAGAAACAGCTGATTCCTCTTCCCAAATCACGTGATAGCTTGATTTTGTCATACGAGTACACACAGGTAAAATTTGAAGGACTAATAGGCAAAAAATCATTTCACCACCACTGCCACAGAGGAGGTGGCGAGGAGGGGCAGGTGGGACCAAAGTAGAAGTTTGCTCCCTCTTCCTTGAAGAGTTTCTAGAAGATGCAAAACTGGGGTTTGACTGGAATGCCCCACGGCGTGATGTGAAAGAGTCAACAAATGAGAGTGGGGGGGTGGGGGTGGTAAACAAGGCTTGTTGAAGCAAAGCCAAGGTAGAAAGAAAAAGGAAAAGGGCTCTGCTGGACTTGGGATGGGGGAGGGAGGAGGGAATAAAGAAAAGGCTCAGATCGGGCAATAAAATGGTAAAGGAGGCACAAAGGAGAAGTGAGAAGCACAACTTGCTTGTGGCTGCTAATCAAGCCACAGTTTTCAAAGCAGGATCGTGAGTCACCAACCCCACCAGGGCTGGAACAGAAACCCCAGCACACCACGTGCCAGAGCAGAGAGCATCCCGACTATGGCAAAGCACGGGGCTCACGTCTGGGGCATGGGAGAAGCTGGAGGTCTGGAGTCAGGTGCACGTCCCTGGTATGGAGGCTGCTGAGAGGCTGCCTGGCTGCTACGCTCACCTGCACGGAGGCATGGTCTGGAGAAGCAGGGCTCTCCTGCCAGTTCAGGGCTTGCAAATACACTGCTGGGCAACGTCAGGCTGAGGTCGTGCTCTGCACATTGGAGTTTCGGTCTTGCTAGAAAACAGTCTGGTACTTTTTCTTGGGGTTTTTTATGAGGTCAGTGTTCACTTTGTTTCTTTCTTGCCCCAGCAAGAAGGCACAGTCTGAGCTTCTACCCAGCCAGCAGTTTGAGCTGTTTCTACAGCTCTGAGTCATGCTCGAAGCTCTGGTCCTGCTGCCAGCAGCATGGGGAGCTCTGTGTACTCCCCAGCACTGTTGTGGCTGTCCCAGGAGAGCCAGCAACACCTCCCAGATTCCCCTTTGTCCCATGGCAGGCATCTCACAGGCACTTCCAGAGAGCAAAGGACCTTGTGCAGCTTTTGCTGTGTTTTAGCACATTCATAAGGAAGTTGTGGCTCTGCTTTTGTGCAGCTCTGCGTAGGAAACCTAAAAACACATTGGGCATAACACTGCAGATGGCCAGCAAAGAGGCACCTGCAGAGATGCTGCCACCACACTGCTTCATAAACCCAAAAATCATAGAATGGTTTGGTTGGGAACAGACCTTTAAAGGTCATCTAGTCCAGCAATCCTGCAGGGAGCAGGGACATCTGCAACTAGAGCAGGGTGCTCAGAGCCCTGGCCACTCTGACCCGGAATGGTTCCAAGGATGGGGCTTCTACCACCTCTCTGGGCAACCTGGACTGGTGTCTTACCACCCTCAGCATAAAAAAATTTCCTCCTCCTATCCAGTGTAAATCTCCTAATCTATTGCCTCCTAGAAAGGGGCTGAACTGCAAGCCAGGTGGGAGGATTTTACAGACTTGGCATTTCTCCCCTGCCATGCACCACAGGTTTTGGGTCCCCAGGTGGGACAGGGAAGTCGTACTACTTGACATCGTACAAAGCAGAAATTCGGGCTTGCCCCAACAGAATGCAAGAGGCCTGGATCCAGGTTTCGCACAGCCTGCTCTCTTAGGGTGCTTGCTCTTGTAGGGGGCAGGAGATGCACTCATGTGGGCATACGTGCACACGTGGAAATGTAGGCATCTTCTCAGACACCTTCTTCAGGTTTCAGGTAGCAGAACCTTCTTCTTCAGGTTTCATTTCCCTGGGGTGGCTGCTGAGAGATCCACTGAAGGTATTCTGGGGAAGCCAGACATCCTCCTTGCACACAAATCAGCTGGGCAGGCTGGCAATGGTTGAGGCAGACAATCTTTCACTTTTCAGCAACAGTGTAACCCCAAAACTAGGCTCTACAGTGGGGCTGGGATGTGCAGGGCTGCCAACTTGGCGGATGTCTCTCTCGTCAGCCAGCGAGGTGTATTGCTCCATCAAAGCTGACCAGGGCAGTGGCGGAGTCCCCATCCCTGGAGGGGTTTAAAAACCATTTAGATGTGGTGTTGATGGACATGGTTCAGTGGTTACCCAGCAGTGCTGGATTAATTATTGAACTTGATGATCTCAAAGTTCTTTTCCAACCTAAATGATTCTATGCAGTTATAGACTGCAAGCAAGCAGGAATCTTGCCTGTGTGCTCTGCGAGATGCTGGGGAGCTGAGGCAGCTCTTTCTGAGGTGAAACAGCAACACAAGCAACACGCTTCACCAGTCATAAAGCTGCCTGACCTCTAGGAAGTAGTAGTAGTGCCCAACAACATCAGCAACTGCTTATGTATGTATCTATAAATAGTGAACCCCCATGTACTGGTCGATATTTCCAGCTCACAGATGAAGATGCTTTGCCTGGTCTCTCACCATGGGTCTCAAAAAAAAGCCCCATCCAAAGTATCCCTACACATTTGGCAGATGTTTTATTTCTGGTTTGAAGGATGGGATAAAAGATTTCCTGCAGATTTTAAAGGCTGCTGAGTTGGACGAGGACGGTCACAAGACCCAGAGGAAGTCAGCTGTGATCTAGGATTGAGAAGAAAGATGCTCTGGTCCTGGCTCTAGCACAAGCCTCTCCTGCCTGCAAATACCCAATAGTGCTGTTTGTTGCCATCTTCAAAGCGGCTTTATTTAGAATAAAACCCCAGCTGTTAGAGGGTCTCAGACCACAGGACCAGGTTCTCTGTTTGCCCCACTGCTGCAGGGGGGCACAGGAACACAGCTCCTGCTGCTGCCTGCACCCGTGGGACAGGCAGGTCAGCGAGACCAGCCTGCCTTTTACAGGTTGCCTCAGAAGTCAGGAGAGATACAGGGTTCATGGACTCATTAAGCAAACAAGGTGAAGCTAAACTAGTCTGGCATCACCCATGGCCGGGCAGTACCTGGGTGGAGGCGAGAGCAGAGAGGCCAACAGCAATTTTCTGACCCTGCAGCTCTTCGGGTTTGGATAAATGACCCCTCTGGGGGACATGGCTGTAAATTGCTTAAACAAATGCAAAGTTCAGACAGCCACAAAGAACTTGTCTCGCTTGCCAAAAAAGTTACAAAACACCAATGTTTGCCAAAAAAGCAAGTCTGTGCAGCTCACTTGCAAGAAAGGCAACAAGAAGCCAGGAGCTGGTGGGGAAAGACTCAGGTTCTTGCCCATGCAAGACTTTTGGAGAGAGGCTTGTTTTGCTATTGTTGCACCTAAGAAAAGATGCAAGGTCACCTGAATCCCTGCACTTGTTTTTGTAGGGAGGGGGGCAGCAGAGATTCCCTGCATGTGAGGCAATATTTGATCACAGCCTCCCCAAGTGGCTTGAGGGCAGCTCATTTCATCACCCTTTCAGTCTGGAGGTGACAGCTTGGCACAGGGTCTTTCAAAGTCCCTTGTACTCAAATCAATAGCGACTTAAAGAATCACAGAATGATTTGGGGTGGAAGGGACCTTTAAAGGTCATCTAGTCCAACAATCCTGCAGTGAGCAGGGACATCTGCAAGTAGAGCAGGGTGCTCAGAGCCCTGGCCACTCTGACCTGGAATGGTTCCAGGGATGAGGTATCGACCACCTCTCTGGGCATCCTGGGCCAGGGTCTCATCACCTTCAGTGTAGAAAATTTGTTCCTTCTCTCTAGTCTAAATCTCCCTCCTTTTAGTTTTAAACCATCACCCCTTGTCCTGTCACAACAGGCCCTGCTAAAAAGATCATCCCCATCTTTCTGATAGACCCTTTTAAGTCCTGAAAAGCTGTATTAAGGTCTCCCTGGAGCCTAAATCCAAACCAGTTTAATATCTCCTACCACAACAGTGAACTTTGCCATTGTAGCGTGTCAATAAAAGACAAACTGATGCTCCCTTTTCTGTCCTTGAAGGCTGGACAAAAGAGGCATCCTGTCCGTCCCCCCCCCCCCCCCCCATACCAGAACAACTGACTGTAGACGTTCCAAAAGCAGTTTAAAGCAATCACACAGAACAAGCATCCAGGAGCTATACACAAACCTGGTGAATGAAGACCTCAATAAACACAGCCACCAACACAGCTCCTTGTGTCCAAAGGCTCGAACTGGTGAAAGCATCTTTTGTACTGAACACTTCAGGCATGTCCTGTGATTTACACCAGTGTTGTGTGATTCACAGCATGAATACATGACCATGCCTTCCCCCCCCAGTCTATCTGGAGATAAGAAGCACAGAACTTTCACCCCCAAATCACACCTAGGATAGTTCATTCACCATTCAAATCACTATGAGGGAAGGCAGGCGAGGGAAGAAAGAAACCTGCAGAGGACAAAAAGCCATCAGGAGTGCACACAGCCACATGAACCAGCTGGGCCAGGTCATCAGAGCAGATGAACCAGTGGCTTCCCGAGTTCAGCTGTACAGAAAGATGCACCCAGGTATGAGGTAGCTTCTCAGACACCCCTCACTTGGGTGTGCTGCCAAACACTCTTCAAATGCTCCTCCAGCCACACTACATTCCTACGTGCAGTTGACACGTGAAGAAATGTCCCATCCATCCCCAAAGGCTGTTTTCTGAACAACTGTTTTCTGCCCCTCTCACAGGCAGGAAGTTGTTACCCTTTCTATCAGCCTGGAAAGGCCTCCCAGCAAGTCATGAAGCATCTCATCACACCCTCCATCCTGACTGCTGCCGAGACAGACCCTTTTGGTCCCTACAGGCCCCCTATGGAGCTACGTGCCAGATACCCCATGGTGGCAGGGATTTAAAACCTTAGACCTTGCGTCTCCCTTGTACCCCCAAGCCCTGTAATCTTCTTGTATCTTGGTTTCCATTGCAGGGATAACAAGCCCTGGGCATATTTAGGAAATAAAACATGCTGGATGAGGAGCTTTGACACAACAGCTTAGATCCCCAATCTTTCACAAAGAGACACTTAAAGCAGGAATATAAGCATCTAAAATATTAGAATTTAATCTCTGGGTTCCCCAGGGAAAGAGAGGCAAGGAGAGAGTCCAGGGGAGGCTACAAGGATGCTGAGGAAATTGGAACATCTCTCTGATGAGGAAAGGCTGAGAGACCTGGGGCTGTCTAGCCTGGAGAAGACTGACATGGGATCTGATCAATACTTATCAATATCTGAAGGGCAGGGGTCAAGATGATAGGGCCAGACTCTTTTCAGTGGTGCCTGGCAACAGAAGAAGGGGTAACAGGGACAAACTAGAACACAGAAGATCCAACTCAACATCAGGAAAAGCTTCTTTCCTGTGAAGGTGCCAGAGCCTGGCTCAGGCTGCCCAGAGATTGTGGAGTCTCCTTCCCTGCAGAGATTCCAACCCTGCCTGGGTGCAATTCTGGGCGGCCTGCTCAGGGTGACCCTGCTTAGCAGCAGGGTTAGATGAGATGATCTCCAGAGATCTTTTTCAACCTATACCATGCTATGATTCTGTAAATAAGCATAAGAAGCAATATTTTTGGTCTAAAATCTTTCTTTTCTCCCCCACCACTACTTGCTGCAGCATAACTTACCCACCATCCTTGCTCTCAGATCTTCTGAGGTCCTCAATACAACAGCATGCTGAGCAGATCAAACCTCCTACCTAAAACAACCTCCAACTGCCCTTACATGGGAGGAGGCATTCAGATCCCTATATAACCTGACCATGTAACTGGCAGCTGCTGGGGGTCAGCAGTAATTCCCAGTTACCACCCCAGATAGGTGCTGGGGGATGTCCTGAGCCAAAGAGCAGCAGGAGAGCATCCTGGTTCCCAGGGGGAGGGGATTTGATTTGTTTTTTCCTTGATGTAGGCTTGCAGAGGGGGATTGCAAGACTTGCTATTACCTGCTGGTGAAGGGAGAGCAGAAACATCACCCTGCCATGGAACAGAGAGTGGGATGCTGCCTGGTGTGCTCCTGACCAGCCCTTGTGTTTGAAGTGCTTGCAGAGCCCCAGACCAGCTCATATTGGGAAAGATATATGCAAGGTTTGGGAATGCCCTTCACTTACAGGGCCTTGAGATGCTGGAGTGTGTCCAAAGAAGGACAATGAAGCTTGTGAGGGGTCTAGAGGACAAGTCTTGTGAGGAACAGGGGTTGTTTAGCCTGAAGAAAAGGAGACTCAGGTGAGACCTTCCTGCTCTCGGCAGCTCCCTAAAGAGAGGTTGGACCCCAGTGAGGGTCGGTTCCTGGAGCAAAGAATAAGATGAGAGGAGATGGCCTCAAGGTGTGCCAGGGGAGGTTTAGGTTGGACATCAGGAAAAACATCTTCACCAGAAGGGTTGTCAAGGCCTGGCCCAGGCTGCTCAGGGCAGTGGGGGAGTTGCTGTCCCTGGAGAGGTTTAAAAGGTACGTAGACGTGATGCTGAGGGCCATGGTTTAGGGGTGACCTGGCAGTGGTGGGTTAATGGTTAGAATGATTTTAGTTGGAAGGGACCTTTAAGACCATCAAGTCCATGATTCTGTGACATTCCCTTCCTGCTGCTGAGCAGGTGGGCTAATTAAACAGGCTGTGCCATTAAATGATAATGAAGATGCACGGTCTGGAGCAGCATGATAGCTTCCCTGTGGGGCCTAACGTATCAGAAAATTGTGATTGCTTTTCCACTTGTGCCTGGGGAGAGAATCCTCACAGAGTACCCCTGCTGCAGCCTGCCACCAGTGACAGGGTGAGCACATGAGAAGCTTCTTCAGGCAGCACTCGTTTTGGCTCACTGCCTCTTGCAGTGAGGTGGGGTTGGAGATCTGGGGACATTCACAGTTCCAGGGGGATGAATTGAACTCTTAGCAAGGTCTGATTTGAGGAAAGCTGTGCTCAGCCTCACTGAGGATTAAGCCCTTCAAGCTGAGCATGGGCACCCAAAAGACCAAAGCATCACACATCAGTAAGCACAGCAGATAAGTCCCTTATCCCACACCTCCCCATGGCAGGGCAAGGGCTTGTTCAGTCTGCCTGCAGGTCACGCTGACCAAAGCAGTGACATGACCAAGAAGGAAGTCAACAGGAACACGGAGGAAGAAGAAGAAGAAAAGATTCCTGTAAACTCCACTGACTGTTGCTAAAATTCAATGGGAATGGCGCTGGTTTGTAATTTACTATTCCTTCCTGTGACTTCCCATCCGATGGGCTCGTGCCTGTGCTGCAAGAGCAGCTCCCTGGGGTGGACAGCTTTCCCCAGCAGCTGTTCCTGGAGAGCACGGGGCTGACACTGCACGACATGTAGATAGATATTTTTAAAGGTACTTGGCTTCCCCACCCTTGCACATTAGCTACAGTAACAGGGCTAAGTGCCGCTAAGAGACCTCGCATCTAAGCACTGAGCAAGGCTGGGATGCTCTCTCCCTGACACCCTGTTCTGGGTATCTCAGCCAGTTCAGCTGGGAGACCTTTGTCCCTGCATAAGGAGAAGCCATTTCAGCTCGTGAGGAGATGAGGGAGGCAGGAGAGCAGCAGCACTGCCAGGAGCTGAGCACCCCAGCAGCCTGCTGGATGAGGGCCGTTGACAGAGGGCAACCCTGGTACCCAACTCCAAGGCAGGTGGCCCGAGCTACATCTTGCTTTGCCCGATAGTTATTTGGTGACTGGATTTCAAAGGCATTTTTCAGAGACTTCTGCTTCCCTAAGGTAGTCACTGAAAGTGCAGCGTGTGTGGCTGAGGAGGTGTGTTTGCCTGCCTGCCACCCTTCCTTGCTGTTTCAGGCAGGACAGGCTGCTGCTCCCCCAGGGTGAGCTGGTGATGGGAGGCTGCTGGCAGCCAGGTGCAGCAGCCAGGCCCGCTGCCAGGATTGCCTCTTTCCAGTTCCCAACCACAGCATTTCTCCACAGGGTTTAGTCTCCGGGGTCAGAGCCACAGCTGAGCGATTGAAATCTGCCTCTGGTGCTGCTGTAAACAACAGCAGAGAAGATTAGGAGGCATGGCCAATGTGGATTGAGGATAAAAATAATGCAAAAGCGTGGGGTTTTTTCTCAGATAAACAATACTCTTTGCTGTGCAGAATGCTTTCCCATGCCTGTCCCCGGCCCCACGTTTAAAGCTGGGCTATTGAGGACCCACCCAGATGCAGAGCTGGCCAGAAAATAGTGAATGAGAGGCGAGGGGATGCTGCATTCAGCACCCCAAATCCAGCCTCCCCATCCCCATGCTGCTGCCATTCTCAGGTGACAGGGAAGACCATACCTTGGGCAGGTCGCTGCAGGACCGATCCCTCCCAGACAGCCACTGGGACCCTCACATGCATTTCCCTCACCTGAGTTGGTTTTCACACAGAGAAATCAACGTAGGCGTCCCTGGCATCAATATTCAGGGGTGAGCAGGGTTTACACAGCGGGAAGAGGCAGGCAGGCAGGCAGGCATGTGTGGAAGCTGCTGCACCTTCCAGTGACAATCCATGACCTGATCTGGCCTAGTCTATCCCTTGGGGGGTGCCACCTGGCCCAGGGTGGTCACCAGCCCATTCAGACTGATGCGCCAGGGAACAGAAGGAGATAACTCATTGGCTGTCTTAGAGGCATCAAAATAAATCCAAGGGGTGTCAAATCCCCTGGGGTTTCAAAGAGTCTGACAAAGTGATGGTCCTGAGGAAGAGAATGCAACCTCCTGACTCTCTTTTGAACAAAGCCAAATGCCAGAAAGGCCGTGGTAGGAAGGATGGTGCTTGGTGCGTGAAGGACAACTTATTTTGCTGGAGAACAAGAACCCATTTCAATCTTTGGGATATATTCATAAGGGTATCTCTAGTTTTAAGATATCAGTGAGAGTAACTTGAAGCACTTAGGTTAGCTTAGATAGGACAAGAGGAAACGGCCTCAAGTTGCCCCAGGAGAGGTTTAGGTTGGACATTATGAAAAATGTCTTCCCTAGAAGGGTTGTCAAGGGCTGGCTCAGGCTGCCCAGGGCAGTGGTGGAGTCCCCATCCCTGGAGAGTTTTAAAAGCTGTGTAGATGTGGTGCTGAGGGACATGGTTTAGTGGTGACCTGGCAGTGCTGGGTTAACAGTTGGACTTGATGATCTTAATGGTGTCTTCCAACCAAAACAATCCTATGATTCTACTCTATGATCCTATGAACCAGGAGGGAGTTAATACACCTGACAGAAAGCCCTCCTCGGGGAAAAGTTCACTCAATGACACCTCAGCACAACCCACCCTTTCCTGGTGGGCAGCAAATCGGCTTAGTGCACCCAAAATCAAGTCCCGCGCCTGTCCTCCAGGCCAGCTGGCACCTCAGGTGGGATGCTGCTGGCTGCAGATTTGGGTACCGCTGCCCTGTGCAGACACAGCAGGGTCCTGGGGACAACGTGCTCTGCAGGGACCTGAAGCTGAGGTGAATGCTCCTGCTACTGGCAGCTGCTGCTCCAGGGTGCTGGGAGATAGTTAGAGACCTGTGAGTAGTGGTGTTCCCCAGGGGTCAGTCCTGGTTCCAGTGCTGTTTAATATCTTCATCAGTGACCTGGATGAGGGAACAGAGTGTACTGTCAGCAAGTTTGCTGATGACACAAAGCTGGGAGGAGTGGCTGACACAGCAGAGCTGTGCTGCCATCCAGAGAGACCTGGACAGGCTGGAGAGCTGGGCGGGGAGAAATCTAATGAGGTTCAGTAAGGGCAAATGGAAAGTGCTGCATCTGGGGCAAAACAAACCCATGTATCAGTACAGGTTTGGGGCTGAGCTGTTGGTGAGCAGCTCTGGGGAAAAAGACCCAGGGGTCCTGGTGGAGAAGAGGATGGCCACGAGCCAACAATGTGCCCTCGTGGCCAAGAAGGCCAATGGCATCCTGGGGTGCATTAAGAAGAGTGCGGTCAGCAGGTCAAGGGAGGTTCTCCTCCCCCTCTACTCTGCCCTGGTGAGGTCCCACCTGGAATACTGTGTCCAGTTCTGGGCACCCCAGTTCAAGAAAGACAGGGAGCTACTGGAGAGAGTCCAGCGCAGGGCCAATAAGATGATTAAGGGAGTGGAGCATCTCCCTTATGAGGAGAGGCTGAGAGAGCTGGGTCTTTTTAGCCCAGAGAAAAGAAGACTGAGGGGTGACCTTATTAATGTCTCTAAATATGTAAAGGACAAGTGTCGGGGGGATGAAACCAGGCTCTTCTCAGTGACATCCAGTGATAGGACAAGGGGTAATTGGTACAAGCTGGAGCATAGGAGGTTTCGGGTAAACATAAGGAAAAACTTTTTTACTCTGAGGGTGATACAGCCCTAGAACAATCTGCCCAGAGAGGATGTGGAGACTCCTAACCAGGAGATATTCAAAACCCACCTCGACACGTTCCTGTGTGGCCTGATCTAGATGATCCTGTTCTAGCAGGGGGGTTGGACTAGATGATCTTTCAAGGTCCCTTCCAACCCCTAACATTCTGTGATTCTGTGTATTTTCATCCATGCAAAAATGGTTAACTGCATGCAGTAAGAATTGGGGCACCAACAAAGCTTATAAACACTTATAAAGAAAAGGTTGTAGACGTCATTGCCTGAGTTAAAAAAATACCAGCTTTTCCAGTGTACTGGGAAGAAGTAAATGGTATATTCATGCGAGGATCAGCCCTTCTGTTGCTAAGAGTTAATAAACACCAAGTCCTCCCTGCCCCCTCCCCCCCCCCAAAAAAAAAAAAGTGGGTGGAAAACCAGAAACTATCACAACTGTAACACCCAATGAAGCAAATGAAACAGTCTTAGAGGTGTTTTCAAGTGGTCACTCTTCAGCTGTACCTTGCTTGCAGTGTTTTCTCAGTAACAGTCCCTCCAGCACGCTTTTTAGAACAGAGTCTAGGAAGGCAGGACACTGCTCAAGTCTTGTCTCTTCTTATAATGTTCATTTCACATTCTGGTCTGTTCTACTAAATATTCTTTCCATCAATTACAGAATCACAGACTGGTAGGGCTTCTGGGGATCATCTCATTCAGCCCCCCTGCTCCAGCAGGGTCACCCAGAGCAGGGGGCCCAGGATCACATTGTCCAGGCAGGTTTGGAATCTCTCCAGAGGAGACTCCACAGCCTCTCTGGGCAGCCTGGGCCAGGCCCTGCCACCCTCACAAGGAAATAGTTTTTCCTTCTGTTCGGATGGAACCTGCTGGGTTCCAGTTTGTGCCCGCTGCCCCTTCTCCTGTTTCTGGGCACCATTGGAAAGAGTCTGGCCCCAGCCTCTTGCCCCCTGCCCTTTAGCTATTGATCAGTTCCCCTCTCAGTCTCTTCCAGCTAAGCAACCTCAGGTCTCTCAGCTTTTCCTCATAACAGAGATGCTTCAGTCCCCTCAGCATCTTCATAGCCTCTCCTGTACTCTCCCCGGTAGTTCCTTGTCTCTTCTGTTCTGGGGAGCCCAGAACTGAACAGAGGACTCCAGAGGTGATCTCACTAGAGTAGAGGGGGAGGACAACTTCCCTCAACCTCTGGCTACACTCTTCTTCATAATGCACTCCAGGATGCAATTGGTCACAAGGTCACAAGGGCCCACTGATGGCTCATGGTGAACTTTTTGTTTACCAGGACTGACAGGTCCTTCTCCATGGAGCTGCTCTTCAGCAGGTCAGCACCTTACCTGTACTGATGCAGGGGGTTATTCCTCCCCAGGTGCAGGAACTCTACATTTGCCCTTCATGAGGTTCCCCTCTGCCCAACTCTTCAGCTTGTCCAGGTCTTGCTGAATGGCAGCACAACCTTTCTCAGACACCTCTACTTTTTCTTGGTCTAACCCGCAGGACGCTATGGGCTGTTTCATGTAGTTGGGGAATGGAGAGCAACGATGTCAGAAGACAAGGCACGGTGCTAAAGTACCCCTGGGGCTTCTGTGCATTCCTGATAATGCTCTTTTGAGCACAGTCCCGGAGCAGCCAGTCAGCTGCGCTTGGCACCTGGAGTCCCGTGAAGAACAACTGATACTGCACTGTCAACTTGCAATTTGGAGGTGCCAAACAAATGCTGTTGAGTAAACTACATGGAAGAATCTTGAGCGTTGTCAGATCTCTTTTGGCCTTATTCAGCTATGGATCAACATAGACTACTGGCTCAAGATTTTCTGTGGCAAAGCGTAACTTCAAATGCAAACACGTGGCAGAATTAGGCAAGTTTATAATGCTCCCTTCTCTTCTCCTTCTCGTTTTTTTTTCTTCAGAGCATTTGCCATTGTGAAAAGACAAGCTGCTGCTCTTCTTCAGCAGCGAGAAGTGAAGAAGACAGCATAGGCTTGTCTGTCAGCATAATGCAGACTTGGATGTGTGAAACCGTATAGTTTGTAGGCATATGAGCATTCTAGCAATTGGCTTATCTGGACATCGTTGTTCCAGGAAGACCAAAAGGGTTTTGGTATGAGGTATGCAAGTCTAGTTTAGAGTTTGATTGAAAGAATGCAAAATGAATATAGGTCACTGAAATGGTTTAACATTAAATCAATCCTCTTTGCTTACAGTGGTCATCGTAAAAATGTGAGCTCTTGCCAGCAAGTCGTTACAGATTCAATTCTTGTTGCATAGGAACATTTTGCTCTGTTGTTGGCATTCATAGCTCTGTTGGCAGACTTTGATTTTTAGTAGTTATTGCATGTTTCTAATTTTTATCATGAGGTGCTTTTATTTTGAATCTACTTATGCATTAGCATCTTTCCATTAAGGTTTCTTCTATTTGAGACTAATTTTCTAAAAGCAGGGGAGAAGGTAAGGAGATGTTTTTAAGATTATTCTCAGTTTTTCTTCTGTATGGTATATGATATTAATAATGCCCTACAGGGAAATAATCGAAGGACTTGATTATAATACTGCGGTTCAGAAAGGAAGCATGACAGCTGTATATTACGGCTAATTGAATTTAATGAGCTTCTTAGCACCGTGCAAGTGAGTCTTTGAAATAGAAGCTATTCAAATTAGATCATTTGGATTATAATGAAATAATTTCACATTTACCATGGGGGCAAGTTTAATCTTAATTAGACCTTTTTACTGGAATGTGATGCCGTATATCTTTGCATCTCTATAGATGTAAGCTTTTGAAATACTTGTATTAATCAAAGTTTAATCTCGAAACAGATAAACATGGCAGCGTTTTGTCTACAGAAATTTTAGCAGCAAGGTACTTCCCGATTTTGAGATAATGAAAAGATACTAGGTCCACAATTTTATCAGAGTGATGCAGATAATTTGCCTAACTGAATGATATTTTGACTTCAGCGCAGTTACAAAAGCGAAAAAGCTTCAGTTTGTATTGTTAAAATCGTAGAAAACTCGTGAGTCTTTGTCACAGTAAGTGGTTGAAGTGAAGTCGGTCTTGAACTTGCTTTCACCGCTGTTATTTTCTTAGGCTCCTTTTGATTTCACTGAAATCCTCACGTTTTGAACCGCAGCCTCGTATTTACTTGCCAGGGAGTACGAAATTGCCCACGTGTTAAATATTCAATATGGGCGATTGCATAGTTGAACTTACATTGATAACATATATATGCTGTTATTTAAGTCTTCTTCCCCTTGGTTACAAGATTTAGATAATCAGTTTCTTTTTCTTGTGGTACGTTTTCCAAAAGATCACAAGATGTTTTCCCCCATTTTTGAAGTGCTGAGTACCTAATAGGAATTGTTTGTCTGACTTCATTTTGTGCTCTCTGTTGAGAACAAAAGGGTTTCTTTTTTTTTTTAACAAGGTGGCTGCTATTCCATGTTCCTTGGCAATGAGGTTCCTCACTTCAGTACAACAAGGACTTGCCTCTCCTCTCTTCGTAGGTTTGAGTTGCCCTTAATTTCTTTGGAAGTCAGTTTGAAATGCAGGTGCTTATCAGCCTTGAAAAAGAGGCCATAGATGACTCAAGGCTGCAGGCATCAGGCTATAAAATGGAGAAGACTTTTACCTTTAACAATAGTCTCTCCAAGTGGGTGGTGGTGAGAAAGAGCTTGTTGTGCAGCTACTTATGCTGCTTCTGCTCTAAAGATGAAGAGAAAGCTTAAGTCTCCAGGGCTGTCAATCCAGCATGAAATCCAGATATTTTTAAAAGTATTATTTTAGCTCCGTGAGTCATTCTGTGATACATAAGGATATGTGCAATAAATAGATAATGGGTTAGATTGAGCCCCAAGTGTTTAAGGGTGATACTGGAGATGCACTTGTTACGCTTTTTTGTCTCTGTGTCATTTCGTAGCGTTATTTCTAGGTATGTAAAAGCAGTGATTCAAGCTTAGGTAATAACTCTTTAAGTTCTGCTCATTATCTTTGTATTTAAGAAAGAAAAAAAAAAGAAAATATAGGAAGGGGGTGTGATTGTCATTTCAGAAGCAGACACTGATGTCTCAGTTCCACTTAGCTGTACCTGATCCAGTACCTCACAAGAAGCCCTGCAGCAGAGCTGATAACTCAGAGTGCTGTAAGGAAACAGAAGAACTTATCAAGACCTAAATTTCTCTGTAATTCTAGGAGCAGTTTGTTGCTGCACAAAACAAGAATGTTGATTATGCTTGATTTAGCCTTAATGAACACAGATGTATTTTGTCATGCAGTTATTCAGCGTTGTTATTCTAGCCATAATATTTGACTCCGTGATACCGTCAGCATTGATGCTGAGAATTGGAAATGCTAAACACTGACAAGTGTACTCAGTAGTGTGTGGAAAAGTTTGCTATTGGTTGCTTGGGTTGCTGTTTTTTCCCCTCCAGTGAGACGTGTTGAAATGCAATAAGGGAAAATAACCTATATTCGATGCATCTACCTTACTGTGTAGCACCTTGTGTATACATCTGGACGTAGGAAAATTGTACCTCTCAAACCTTTATGTGGAAACCTGGAAATCGCATGCGAGTCTTACACGTCCTTTGTACCACTTTGAAAGGTGTTTCTCCACTGCATATCAGTGTACAGGAATATAGGATACATAGGAATACGTAGTGTATAGGAATATAGGATACCTACAGAAGAACTAAAATCTGATCATATACAAACAAAAATCAGAAGTATTTACATTTTAGATTTGGATTCCTCTACCAATTTAGGAGATTAAGCTGAATTTAGGAACATGCCTGTGTACCAGCCTCACTCCATTGAGCTTCACTATAGTTTCCACAAGAACCAAGAAGCAAAATCAGGCATTTTTAGAATAAGAATTTTAACATCTCTTTACCATTCTCATCAGGTTAGTCGTTCTCTTCCTTTACTGCACTGAAAAAAATCCCAAGTTCTTCCTAGTGACATTTTTCTTCATTGCTCCATATCTTTGGAAGTTTTTATAGTGAGCCCTGGACAACCAGTTGCTGATTGAAAGTTGAAACTACATACACATGGCGTGTTCTGTGCCACTGTGTGTTGCAGGCATCCATGTGACAAAAACGCTCCAAACTGATGCTCTCATATCTCGGAGCTGACTCAGGAGACAGAGTCAGTTTTCAATATGGAGTTCATTTTGAGTTCCACTTCACGCTGCAGAGAAGCCTTTTAAGGCAGGTGCATGGTTCTTTCATATGTTGTTCTGAGAGCAAGAGAGGACTTACTTCTGATTTAGGTTTAACCCAGGAACAGCCCATCAAAAGAATGAGCCGATGCCACTGGGATGAGGTTCAACAGGGCCAAGTGCCAGGTCCTGCCACTGGTCACAACAGCCCCCTGCAACACTACAGGCTGAGGGCAGAGTGGCTGGAAAGTGCCCAGTTGAAAAGGACCTGGGGGTGTCTGTTGACAGCCAGCTGAAGATGACCCAGCACGTGCCCATGTGGTCAAGAAAGCCAACAGGATCCTGGCTTGTGTCAGCACTGGTGTGGCCAGCAGGACTAGTGCAGGGATCATCCCCCTGGACTGGGCAGTGACGAGGCAGCACCTCGAAGCTGGGGTTCAGTTTTGGGACCCTCACTCCAAGGAGAACATTGAGGGGCTGGTGCGTGTCCCACCCTCTTGACACCTGCCTTTTAGATATTGAACAAAGTGGTGCCTACGTTAACAATAATTACATATCACTAAAATGTTAATTTCCATTAACTAAAATTACCACTCTTATTGATCGTGAAGAGGAGCAGAAGATGCTGATAAACATTGACATGTTCCAAGTTAACTGGAGCCAGTTAAGAGAAAGTCTCATAGGTACTGCGGGAGGCAGATCATGAAAATGTGGAAACAGTCAATGTGCAGCAGAAAGATAAAAAGCAAATACAGTGTACACATAAAAATAAGGAATTATATTGGGATTGCTGTGCAATTATAGAAATCAACAGTGCTGTTTCCTTTGGGTGCTGAATTCAGGCAGGGGTAGGGATTTACTTTTGCAAAGTCAATCATATGAAGCCCTGAGATGGAACGTAAAATAGTTCTGTGATGAGGAAAGGAGCTGGCACCCTTGTTCCTACCTGCATGTTGTCTCTGAGAAATTACTAATACGGCCTTTGTAATCTTGCCTGAGCAGAAACATTTATCTGGGTAGATCATTAAGCGCTGTCTCCGAATCTTGAGACTGTGTCATGTTTGTATTTAGTGTTCACCAAACTTTGAATGCAGATCTGAGTGTGTTCTGTTTCCCCCCTCAGAACATTTGTGGTTCTGGAGAACGTTGGTCATAAAATGGTTTGGGTTGGAATGGACCTTAAATATCATGTAGTCCCACCCACCCTGCCATGGGCAGGGACACCTCCCCCTAGACCAGGTTGCTCTAAGACCCATTCAACCTGGTCTTGAACACCTCCAGTGATGGAGCATCCGCAGCTTCCCTGGGCAACCTGTGCCAGTGTGTTACCACACTCCAAGTGAAGAACTTCTTCCTAATGTCTCATCTCAATCTCCTCTCTTCCACTTTGAGGCCATTACCCCTCGTCCTATCACTACAAGCCCTCGTAAAAAGTCCCCATCCTCCCCCCTGCTGCTTTGTAGGCCCCCTTCAGATACTGGAAAGCCCCCAGGAAGGTCTGCCCTGAGCCTTCTCCTCTCCAGGCAGAACAATGCCAACTCTCAATCTGTCTGTGAAGGAGAGGTGTGCACCCCTCGGAGCATCTTTGTGGCCTCCTCTGGCCCCACTCTTAACAGGTACATGTCTTGGTGTTGGGGGCTCCAGAGCTGGACACAGTGCTCCCTGTGGAAGTGTCCTTTTTAATAACAACATTCACGTCCTTTTTACTTGGTGTTGGAGTTGCTAATGTAGTTCAGCTCTACTGCTGGTTTGAAACATTTGGAAGAAAATAGAGAAAGCAAAGCCTCAATAAAATCTAGTAAGCAGAGGTTTCTGTGTTCTAACTGTTTGTCAAGCAATCAGTAAAAGAAAGTGCCTGAAATACTGCATTGCCCACTCAGTGCACAAACGTCTCTGTCTGCAACAGCTTCATCGGCCCGGCTGGGGGTGATGGGGAAGGACTAGCAGTAGGAGCTGCTGAAGTAAATAATCACACAAGTAGGGAGAACTGAGAGCTCCAGTTTTGCATGTCTTTCAAGCTGTTTTGAGGCCCTTTTATATTTTACCGCGCCTCCAAGTGTCACTATCTCCAAACATCGTTTTGCTTCTGAAGGGGAAACAATGAGTGTCAGACTGATTCTTGATTTCCAGAGTGAACACCGTGCTTTAAGGGCCATCCTGAGAGCATCTTAAAGAGAATTGTGTGAAGTGGCTTACGTCACTGACTGGTTCTCTGAGAAAAGGTGCGTTTTTGGAGATTACTCATGGACAGGAAGTACCTGAACATGATCTGTCAAGATAATGTCCTACTTTGTGTGAGAATACAACTGACCAGGAGACTAAAACCAAGTAAAGCTATAACTTTGTTGTTGTTATAATGCTCTTTGTTGACACGGATCCCCTTGGTTCCTGCTGGTTCTTCTCTTATAAGCTTGGATTCTGTTCTTTGGATGATGATCCCATTATCTTCTGAAGCTTGAACTGATACTCCTTGCGCATGGGCAGTCATCCACATGAGGTTTTGTATTAAAACCAGTCACATTAAAAGTGGGTTAATACTACCTGGTACATTATGGCTACCTTGTCTTGGTTTTCCAGGCACTCTCCAGTAGCACCAAGCCTTTCAGCTTAGTCCTTCATATGCAGTTTATAGGACTGAACTGTATACCTGAAATCCTTTTCAGTCAGAAAGATCTTGGATGTACAATTAAGTGTCATCCTGCTTCTTTTCTCTGTTTTTAGGTGCTTGAGTGAAGACAGATAATAAACAGTCTGTATATACATGAAAAAAAGCCCAGCTGTTTTATTACTAAAAATATCTGCCAAGCTAGGGACAGATAATGTACCTTCAGAATCTGCATCTTGGATTATTTTTTTTCTGCGGAATTTTCTCTGAAAATTCCCAGATCTGCTACTCCTGGGAGCATTGCTCCCACTCTTTTGAGTAACTTTGATATTTATTCATTTATAATCATATATATATGTATATATATGTGTCTGTACTAACAGATTATATAAAAAATCTTTGATCTTCCTTTTTTTTTTTTTCCCTTAGTTTTCTGAGAGCTTGGCTTTTGCTATATCAAAGTCAGAAATCATAATAATTACCACAAAAGAAAGTTCTAGTTTTCCAGCTGAATCTGCTTAGATTCCAATGAAGACTGAAATAAGAGGGTGGGAACGATCTCTTTTCTTAGCATCAAAGAGTAGTGCCCCTGTATGGATATACAGACTGCACAGTCCAGCCACCTCACCATCGAATGTCCCTGGTTCTTACAGTCCCAATTAATGGACTCTATTCAGAGAAGCAATGGAGAGTTAAAATTTTTATCCCTCTTCAGAGCTGTCTTGCTTTCTGCTGTTGTAAACACCCCTCCATACAGGGTTTTTCATTGGTGCTGTGATACAAAGACCATGCCACTGTAGTGCTGATGATTATGACTGGAAAAAAAAATAAAATAAAATAGGCTGCTTATCTTTTCTTTTAGAGTTGCTGTATTTTAATACAATTGATATGATTTTTAACGCCCTACCAAAACAAAGTTTGAGGCTACTTTAAATTTGCTTAAACTGCAAGAAAAAAGTAATCTTGGATTTTTCTCCTTCTAGTCTGGATTCATTTGTAATACTTTCTTTGTCATTTTGCATCCGTCTTGGACAGGGATTTATCTGTCTTTTACTTTTCTTCTTATGCAACGTGTGTATTTAGAAGTCTCGTGTAACTGGCATATTGGCAGTTATGTAATACTCATGGGACTTCACAATATTTACAAGGATAAATTGGGACCCTCAGTCCACTGTGGATTTGCTGACTTCATCTGAATTTAATTAAGAGGCGAAGAGCGATGTAATAATAATAGTTATTACAATAAGCCATAGAACGGATTTACAAGGTAGGAACTTTTTTTTTTTTTCTGATGAACAAAGTGGATTTATATCATCTGTGGCCAGAAGGGCAAAGAAACTACAAGTGTGACATCCCATCCTTGATCTGTGGCCATCTGGACACACGTGTGGCTGACATGGGATGATGGTGCAAAGCAGAGACCAGGAGTGATAGGGAAACGATTTTCATCATATCTCCACCTTTTTATCTCTCTATCCACTTAGTTGGCAGAGGCTGAACTTCCCTGAAACTGTCAACAAAGCCATTATTCCACTCATTGGTCAATGTGTGTTCATTTGCTGCCGGCTGCTTCGGGGATCGATGCACTGTATGCTGATCTTTTCCTCAGGTTCATTTTTCCATGGACGGTTGTGTGTGATCCTTCAGTTCATCTGCGTCATGAAAGCATCAGGAAAACATCACAGCCAATTGCTGAAATATGAATTCACTCAAGGACAAAGGAGTGATAAAATCTTTCTTTCACCCCTCCTGGGTGAAACTGCGGTTGTAGTTGTGATTGTGGTTTGTGTGCTAATTTTCGCTTGATTTGTCTCACAGCTTCATTTTTTGGTTATTCTTAAGTTTATTAAAGGAGCTCATGTTTGTGTTTTGACCCTCTTAGGGGTTTATAGATGGATCTGGGAAGAGGAGGTGGAAGGAAAAGTAAACCAGTAGGTTCTCAGGAAAAAAACCACCTTTATTCTTCCATTGAGCCTACTCTGTAGCCTGCAGGGAAACTGTATTGCTGAAATAAAGAAATGCTGATAAAAAAAATTATACCTTGGGTCTTTCACCAAAAGTGTTCGATGGTATTTCATGATATGAGAATGTATTTAATTGAAATGAGTCTCTGGAGTTTGGGAAATGACCTAAGGCAGTATTTGCAAGAAGTGCCTTGATAGGGAGCTCTGAACTCAGCATCCTATGAAATAAATAAACCCATACTGAGCAGAAGCAGAACCACACGGCAACTTGAGGTAGAATGCTGCCTGTGAAAAGGCTCACCAAGAAGACAAGGCTTTATATTTAGCCTCTCTCCAGGCAGAGATCTCTTTGTGGATCAAAAGCTTTGGAGAAAGCTGAGGTGTAGACCAACGTTTGCTATTTCTAGTCCACATGGATTTGTTTTGACTAGGAAATGTAAAGAACAAAATCTGGAAACCTGCGGATGGCAATAAGGAAAACACATTTCTGTAGAAGTCTAGGTGACAGGTTTTTCAGGGGGTTGTGTTTGTGTGCTTGCTTGCTTGTGTTGGTTTTAATTGCAGTCATGCCTAAGGATTAATGACAGCATGATTTCTTTGGATTTTCTCAGGGATAGGAACCTGTGTTATGTTCAGAACTTGCAGAATGTGGTTTCAGCTTGTTTTTAATTCTGAGCATACACTACTCTAAGGGGGACAAAATACAATACTTACTATAGTATCATCTTACTGCGAGGCTCACATTCTTTTTCCCAATACATCTGTAAAATACAATAGCAATTCCTATAAACTCAGGACAATCTTGATTGTAGGATGTTGGCTTACTTAAATAGCATTTATCCATGTATTTATAATAGGATAATTCTTATTTACATGAATTAGGTATAGACTAATATTTTCAGATGTTTCTGAAGTCTAAGTGTTTACAAATAAATTCTGTTTATTAGATTGTTCAGTTGCTAATGAATAAATGCAAAGCTTATTTTTTAAGCATAGAATATATTTAAAGTGTTAAAGGTAGGAACATTCACACAGAGGCTTTATATAGCAGTAGTCTTTACATTGCAATTTCATGCAAGCTGTGTATGCAACACACCATTTAAAAGCTTTACAACCAGCAAAACCTCTGCTGCTCCGTCCTGTTTCCCAGTCTATCTCATTACCAGAGCATCTCGAAGATGTTTCTGATACATTCAGGAACTGAAGGGATAGATAAGAACATGCTGTAAAAAGGATTTCCTCTGAGGAAACCTTTTGTGCCTGGGAGAGGGCACTCGGAATCAGCTGGTGGGCCTCATTCCCGTTCATTTGGACCATGTGGTTTCCCTTGGAAGGATGGAGGGGGAGGTTCTCCTGCTGCTGCTGTCCTTTGGAGGCAAACCCATCCTGGGCTGTCATTGCATTTCCCCAGAATTAAAGACAGCAATTTTCACTCTGCCTTGCAACATATTTCTACACCTGTGGGAGACAAATAGAAACTGTTCCTGTTCTGGTTTGCTTTCGGTGTGCACACGCTTGTCA
The DNA here is from genome assembly GCA_025331215.1 of Actenoides lindsayi. Lineage (NCBI taxonomy): Eukaryota > Metazoa > Chordata > Aves > Coraciiformes > Alcedinidae > Actenoides > Actenoides lindsayi. The sequence continues at coordinate 32,101 of WTSP01009734.1, read as the reverse complement.
CTGGAGCCTGGATGGCAGGCAAGGCAGGAGGAAGAGGCTGATCTCCAAAGAACTCAGATGCGTGATGTGCGGATTCAGGAGTGACCGGAGCCCTTGCACAGAATCAGTGGACATTCTTGAGGACCTGGTAATAAGAGTTCATCCCAGAAATGGCACGTGAGGCCATGTCAGTTGAGCAGCAGGGTTGTGTTCAGGTTGAGGACATGTTGTCTTTCTAATTTGCAAGGACCTCTAGAAGTGTTTGCCCAATCGATTTTACATGTCTGGAAACTCTAGCTACTACTATGGCTCTAACAGCTGTATAGTGGTTCAGGCATGTGGGGCTTTTGTGTGTGTGTATATATAAATACTGTTTTAGAAAGGAAAAAAAATAATAATTTAAAACGTTTTTTAAAATCTTAGTTGAGTTGACTACATGGTTGAGTGCTGAGTGAACTTCAGTGAGTGTACGAGAAGTCCAAGAATTACAGTACAGGAAGCATTTTAATCTCCCCCCTCCCAGGTGATGAGTGTACACATTTCGTGCCATGTTCTGCAACTGTGACTGCACCAACAAGTTGCATGATTTATTGGCTTAGTAGGAACAATGGAGTGATTTCTATAAGAATCCCAAGTGTAAATCCAACCAAGACTCCTACGGTGTGGTACTTTGACCTAATGTATATAGGAGTCGAATTCTTTTCAGCATAGAACCATCATGAAACAAGGAACTTGCCCTGCAAAAGGAAAATCGAAGGGTCAAAAAAAAAGAATTTAAAGTTTTGAGGTACCAACAGGTTGTTGAAATACAGTGAAATGTGGCAGGTGTTTGAACAAGAAAATACTACTCTGCTGGTGGATGGGGGATCGGTCTTCAGTGGCTCTTGTATTATGCGGACATGTGCAGGAAATAGGATTCTGTGATGTTACAGGGGGTATGAGAAATCAACTGAATGCTCACTTTAATAGCACAAAATGTTACAGATGTCCTTGAAACCTGGGTTCCAGGGAGACGAGGCAGTGGGCACTAATTGAAACACAGGAAATGTAAACCAAAGGAGAAAACTTACTGTTTGGGTGGTCAAACACAGGAGGTTTTCACAAGTCCCTTCCAACCTCAAAGGTCCTGTCAGTGTTTCCCAAATATAGAGCAAAAATTGTGTAGCAATTAATCATATATGTAATTGCATTTATACTCCAGGCAGCTCCTCAGTTGCAATTATAACATAATAATTGTTTAAGAAGATGACAGTTCTTACTTTCATTATGAAAACATCAGCGTCAGGCTGCTACTACTGGTATATGCATCACACAGGACTAAAAGGACGGAGTAAAATATACAGTGAATTCCTAACATAGGCTGAGAGATCAAATCCATATGCTGGATGCTTTTCTATGAGTAATGCCCATGACCACCCTAGGTGACCCAGTTTAAATGTGTGGCTGAACTCGAAACTCGTCCGTAGCTGTCGCAGCATCCTCTGCCTGAGCTGTGTTGGGAAGCGGAGGAGGAATCGAAGGGTGAGAGTAGTTATCAGTATGTACAACGTGTGTGTGACTTGTCAGCTCCGCGGTGGCGTTGGAATACCGCAAGTAACTTTCAGGAACTATTGCACTGGATTATTATTAGGTGCTACGATTAATTCTGTGATATATTAAAAAAGACAGGATGGATTAAGAAAGTTTTTCAGCGAGGCAACACCTTAACACTTGTAACATCGAGTGGCAGTTACGTCTCTAGTTAGAGAATAATGTGCATGGAAGTTCTTGGAATGCTCCCGGTGACGAAGTCTCAGAACAGTGGTAGTCTCTCTAGCTTTCCCTTACGTAACGCTAACTTAAACTGTGGTTTAACCTCTGCATGTGTCTGATGCATTTTTGTCTCTTGGGTCTATTTTTGTCCCCTGATTATTCTTATTTGTTATGGAAGATGAATAATATATCAGTGGTGTAGGTGTTATGTATAAAGAGGATTTTTTCCTGCTTAAAGAATAACGCTCTTTAACTTTTATATTCTGTTCCCTATATATTATATTTGTATATTTTTCTATAAGATCAGAAATGTTTCTATTTCTGTGTTTATACATTTGATGAAAAATGTATTTATTTTTAACATCTCTACCCAAATGGAAGTTCATTCTGGTGGTAAGAAACTATTAGATCCTTCCAGTTACGTTTTAAAATAATGGTTTATTGCTTTTCTAGATCCTGAAACTATTTTTTTCTTCTATACATAGGTTGCAGTCGGCAGAGACAAGAATCTGACAATAGAATAATTTAATTACAGTTAATGAATAAATTCACTGAATCATAATAAGTTAATAAAAGCAGGTGATAATATATCTTTGGGATAGAAAATCACTGCTTGGTGAAAACATGATGGATGTGATCAAAGCATTCCTTTTATTTCCCTCCTGCATATTAACTAGATAAATAATTTTCAGTTATTCAGAAGTATTCTATATAATTAATATATAACCACACAATGGCAGGTGATGTACACTGCTGTAATTTCTGAAGTTCAAAGAGAAGATGCAAATGTTGCAGTGTCTCAAATTGAGCTCAGTATTAGTTCTAAAAGAATGTTGCTCCATTTTTCTCCCTGGGTTTTCCTTCACACGTTGCCTTTGAGCATGGAAGAAGTGATCCTTCTGGAATTTGAGTGGCTTATACTAATCGTATTTTCCGTGGACGTCTTTGGGGTTTGGCATGAACTGGAAATGTACCATATGTCTGTCTGTGATCTTTTGATTAATTAAGGTTCCAATCTGCAGTGAGTAGGGAAGATTTATATATGTCTTGGGGATCCCTGACTTTTAATTCATGTTGGGAAGTAGCTCTGCTGTGTCAAGAGACAAGTCTCTGCACAAAGAATACCCACGTTTGTACATTTGGCATTGCTGAATGGATGGTTCCTGCCAAAAGCTATGAAGGCTGAAAATAAACCTGCAAGAAAATAGCTAGCTGCGTTTCAGTGTATGCAGTTCACAAAAGGATGATGTTTTTTCTCCATGTCATTGAGTCTTGGTGTGAATTGGCACTACAGTGCGTGGCTTTTTGGTCTGGGGCATGGGGTAATGGCTGTATTATAGACTACCCACTCTAGTGTCTCATGGGCAGATTCCACATGACTATTAATATTATTGTTGATGAAGATAAGCAGGACGGACTATAAACCTCTAGTCAAAACCAGATGATTCCCTTTTTATTTTCTATGTTGATAAATTGTATGTTTCATATGGTCTGCCGAAGAAATGTGAAGCTCTTGTACTTCAGAGGTGTTTCAGCTTCATAGTTAATCATGAGATTTCTAAATATATTCATTATAAAGTACAGTATAATCTTGTGCTCTGTCAGCATGAGACGTGCCACACGGTAAAATGTTCTTTTCCCCTCCCCCAACACGCACAGGTTGCCAGAAAAAAGGAATGTGCAATGGAGATTTTTAATATGGAACTATCCTAAGACCCCACATACCATTTGAGGAAAGAAATACACTGCGCGTTGACATGAAGGATTGTACCGTGAACTACTGAAGACAGGTAAACTTAAAATCACTTTTCTCCTATTCTTTGATTCTTCAGCGTTGTGTGTCCACTAAGGTCTGGTGTTATCGTCTTCCCGAACTTTATTCTTGGCTCTTCATCTGTACCTTTTCATGGAGGCACATATGGTTGTGTAAGGGAAAAAAACGTGTTTAAAGGGGTGGTTGATGATCAGTTTTTAGGACAGATCTCAAACTGACTTTTAAATTGGTAAGTGTAGGCTCTCCGTTGGTAGCAGAAGGAAATTAGAGGGAATGGATTTCTTGGGACTCATCTGCGTCAGTCTCGTGGTCCTGGATCTGGATGCCAGTTGCACTGATAATGAAGAAAGCATTTGGAAAACTCTTGTAAGCTCTCTTCTTCTTTCTGACTTTTGCAGCTTTGTAAAGCAATTGAGTGAAGCTAAAGGTGGATACTGTTGAACTCTTAAGCTAAAGAAAGAAAACATTTAATGACATAGAATGATTTTTTGAAAGGTACAGCCTCCTTCCTTTTTATCACTTTCATATCAAAAGTATACTCCTAAATATAGTGTGTCAGGGTAGTAGTAGCTCAGGTACCCCTGTAGCAGACAGGGCACTCGACCAGAACCTGGAAATAACATGAAGTAACAGAATCGTGGCAACTTCACGTTAAACACAGCTGAAGCAGTAGATAACATTTTACTCTTTAAGTTGATGATATTATGTAGGAAGCATAAGTAAAATCTGTTAATACTCCAAAAAGTCTGCACGCAGCCCAAGGGATTTGGGGGGGCAGCGAGCATGGAGCCTTTTATGAGAGCATCAAAGCCTGTCACTGTGAGCACAGCCTTATGTTGTATTTCTACAGAGAAATACCGAGTCATGAGAGAAATTTAGAGTACAGGAGATTTTTCAGTACTGTGGGTCTGTTTCTTCAATTCTTTGTGTCTTTGTACAGTCGTGGTTGGGAAAAGTGGATTGTGATGCCTGCCAGCACTAGGATGGGCATTTTACATCTCCACTTTTCAAATGATTATGTGGATTTTGTAACATTTTGGTGGTGAAGAATCAGTTTGAGTTATGATTTTCCTTGTACTAGAGTTTTCTAAGGTTTTTTCCTACGTGTGAATATTCTATTAAATGAGAATTATTTTGAGTTGTGAGTTCCGCACCCATCCAGGTCTTAATAAAAGCTTTACAGCTAAAAAAATGGACAAAAATAGAAATAATGATATTATAACAACCTTAGGGTTTGGGTTTTTTTTCAGTCATCTTTTCCCTGCAAAGAAAAGCAATCTGTTATAAATCAAGGTAGAGCACTGTTTTCTTCTAAAGAATTATCTGTTTTCTTCTTGGTGCTTTCCAAATGTATAGAAAATTAGTTTACTGACGAGCAGTTTTTAGAATGTTTTAGAACATTACTATGTTCTGTGACAACACTGTTAGAAGTTAATGGGCAACGATGGATGTCACGTGTTGTGGAGACTGCTGAGAGGTGGTTTCTGAAAGTTGTTGGTCTGTTGCTTCAGTACAATTGGAGAACGTTGGAAGATGGTGATGAGCTAAATTTGAATACGTTTGCACTGGTTAGTATTAATTCTGAGACAAATTGAAGAAAGATAAAAATGCCAAATGAGTTTCTAAATCTAATAAATATGAAAACATGATGGATGTAGAGTTGTCTGATTGGATATTTAGTCTTTGTTTTGCTTCTCCTTGGGGGAGGGGGAAGAGTTAAAGCTAACTTTGTGCTATAGATATTTATTCTATTGCTGCCACTTGTCTTTGAGAGTTCCCATCTCCAATCTGTGTACCACCTGCTGGGTGGAATTCTGCTCATTTATTTATATATGTCTTACAGCTTCAGGGTTGGGGGTTTTTTTGCATGCTATTTAATGACAGGTTACAGCAGGGATTTTTTTTGGCTTATATATTAAAGTTCCTCAAATTGTATGTGTGGGTATAGCTAGTACTCAGTAGACTGTCAATAGGCTGCCAGTCTGTATCAGAAATAATTTGAAAATACATTTTAGGATTGCTTTCTTATACTGCAAAAGAGAATGGTCTTGTATAAATTAACGTTAGCATTCCAGAAATATCAGCTTGAAATGTATGGTTTTTGCATTGCTTGAGGAAGCACGGATGGCATATGTGGTGTTTATAACATCTGACCAACCATACTATTATCTTCTAAGTAAAATCAGAAATTCCCAGGCTTGCATGCTGTGTTTGTGTGGCAAGGTTGTGGTAGCCAGGGTGGGGAGTACAGGGGTAGTTTTCTCTCGTAGGATGAGAGGAAACGGCCTCAACTTGCACCCTGGCAGGTTTAGATTGGACATTAGGAAAAATTTCTTCCCTAAAAGGGTTGTCCAGTCCTGGAACAGTCTGCCCAGGGCAGTGGTGGAGTCCCCATTCCTGGAGGGATTTAAAAGCTGCATACATGTGGTGCCGAGGAACATGGTTTAGCGGTGATGTGATAGTGCTGGGTTGATGGGTGGACTTCAGGAGTGACGTTTTCATCACCATACTCTAATGTGATTGGTAAGAAATTAAATTAATTAATTAATTGAGGCGGTTTTGACCGTGACAGTACTTGGTGAGTGATTTCCCCCTGTTCTTATCCTGACCCACAAGTCTTTCTTTATATTTTCTCTCCTCTGTCCTCATAGAGTAGCTTTGGTAGGCACCTGGTAGTCTAGGCAGGGTGCACCCAGTGCAGCTTGTCATGTTGGTGCAGGGGTGTATTACAGCACTGAAACTCCCCCCTCCTCCTCCTCCTCCATCTCGAATGGTAGGTTTTTTTCAGGATGAACAAAGCCTTGTTACCCGATATTCGACGTAAATTGGGACACAACTATAGCATTTAAGTGGTGTGCAATAAAGACACTTGTTACAGTGTTGACATTTGTTTTTTTCTTGAGCGGCTCGATTTGAAATACTATTGCTGTGTTTTAAACAAGTTTTGTTGTAATGGAAACAAAAGTTGGAGTTTACAACAGTTGTTAATGCTAAACAAAATGTTCAGGTGCATTACCTGTGCTTTATTGGTGAGGATTTTTAACTGCATCACTCCATAAAAGCCTTAACAACAAAAAGTAGCTGTGTCTTCCTCAGCTGGTGCAACTTGAGGAAATGGAAGGTTTAAAACTTGCAGATTTTCTCATCTTCTCAACAGTAAGGGACAAATGAAATGCAGCTCCCTTCTGAAAGAGCTGGCTCATCTAAAATTTGTTTTCAATGGAGCAAATCCTTTCAAACATGTCTCAGAAAGCCCTTAAGATGATCTATATCTTTCCCTTCTCTCATCTAAGAAGATAAATAGATATGCCTTAGGCATTTTGCACTGATGGGACAAATTCCTCGTTGCCTCTCCAGGTCTGGACAACTAACCTTTTTTTGTGAGAAGGCAAACATTCCAAATAATGCTTGTGAACCACCAACAGGTGATATCTCAATAGCATTTATTTTCAAAATCTAGTACTCGGCTTTGGTAACAAGTTGGATCTGCTAGAACCTGAGTGCCTTCTGTTTTTGTCCTCTGCATCACCAAAATTTCCTTGGAGCTTCTCCCAAGGAGCAGAACAAGAACCAGGGCACTGTGAGAAAAGCAGATATTATCATTGCAGCTTCTGCAGGCTCTAAGTACAAATGGTGAATGAAGACAATGGCTCAATACTTAATGACTTTGGAATCCAGGTGGTATTGTTCTTACCATCCACTGCAGTAAAATAGTGAAAAAGTATTGTGGATATTTAGGCTTTCACATGCCCCAGAAGAATCAAATTGATCATGATGGTATGTATTATGCTTTAAAGACTGATGTTTGAAGAGTCTTTGAACTGGTGGCCTTGCAATCATAAATCCATATATCCTGACTTTCTGGAAGAGGTGTCCTTCCTGAAAAAGTTTTTCTAATTGGCCAGTGAAATTTCAAAGACTGTTTTAGCAACAGTCTATTCTATTCTTAGGTGAGAAATGTTAAAAATGTCAATATTAGACTATCAGTACTCTTTAACTTCTCAGGCTTAGGAGCTGGAAGAGACTAATTACTGTGAGACTAATGAGGGAGGGCAGAAGAAGTCCAAATGTCAAAAGCAAAAAGCTAGAGCAAATATATTTAAAAATCTTTAAAAAACCTTTTGGATTAAGGAGTTTTTACCTGACCTTATGTGACATTCAAGAGGAACAGTTGTTATCCAAAATGATGAACAACTGGCTGGAAGAGCTCAGAGAGAGTCCTCCAGGAGCTGACCTGCTGTCCACAGGTAAAGGTAGTTTGGCAGACGATAGGAACAGTTGCATCCAGTAGCTGATGACAACCATTTCTTACTGTTGAGCAGTAGAAAGACAGAGCTGCTTTCTGCTTGGGGAGTAGCTCATTGCTCATACTTGCACCCTTCACGGAAATATTTGCAGGATTATGTACTCTTGGACTTGCACTTTCTACTTCCACCTTGAAGTACTTGATCCAAGCAAGCAAAAGTACTGCCAGAGCATTAAAATTTTACCCTGGTCCACAAGACATCAGATAGTCACTGTTTAAACTTTTCCCAATGGGTCTCGTTCCTTATCAGAGATGTCATTTGCCACTGGATCTATGTTTCTCAATATGGTTTGAAAATGTCTAGAGAACTTGGCCTGTGTTTGAATTGTAATGAAAGCAGAGGAATTCTGATAGCGTGCCAGGGTATTTGAATTCTGAACTTCATATCACTTTAAAGTGCATTAAAAAAAAAAAATCAAATATAAGAATTGTGTCTAGAAGGTGATAGAAATGCCTCTCAATATGTAAAAATATGTTATATTAAAGGGTGTCTTATAAATACTAAAATGGATTCTTGTGGAAGAAAACAACCAGAGTGACAGAGATTTTGTTCATGTCAGTATTTCTCAGACATCTTATTTTCTATATCGATCTGATTCTGTTTTTAATTGTGCGCTCAAAGAGGCAATTTTCACAATTTGAACACAATTCCAGTTGAAATACATGAGAACTGCTTGTCTCCCTCCCACAGTACCTTTGAAGTATTTAGCATAAATCTGCGGGTGTTGTGTCTTCCCTGAGAGAGTGGAAGTTTACGGATAGCTCTACTCCTGACTCCAGGTGTGGGCTGTGTTGTCCTGCTGTCTAAGCAAACACCTTTGTGACTCAAATGACTCTTTCTCTTCACCCTTCCTGCTGCCATCACCGGTCGTTTCCACATGAAGCCACATCATTATGCTGCTGATCAGATGTTGCTTCCCCCCCACCCCCATAAAACATCCTATCTCCAACTCTGCAAAATCAGAGGGTATCAAGCCTTAGAGATTCAGAAGTATTTCTCGCATCATGGGACAGAGGGTGAGGATTATTGAAATCAAATAAAGAGTGTGAGTCTCAGCAGTGGCTTACGAAACAGAAATACAGACTCTGAGGATGAATTAACGAGCAGGGTGCAAGGATGGAGCGAAGCTCAAAGGTTCATGGTTGAGTGCATTATCACAGGGAAATCACACAAAAGGATATATAATAAAATGATGAGTTGCAAGGCTAGGAAGGTCTTTGAAAACATTATCTTGTACTGTCTTGATGCACATATCTGGCTTTATATGTGATATAATGAAAATGAAGCACTCTGAAATTACTGATACCAGCAAGTCTCTGTATTTTATATGAGTTAGTGTGTGCTTAACTGCATGTGAGAACTCTACACTTAATTGCAAAAAAACTAGGGATGGCTACAGAAATAAATGGTACATAACATTCAGTGAACACTATGTGAAGAATTGTTCAAGCTGTATAAGAGAACCCCCTGAGTAAAGCTGACATATGGCTGGTGATGTCCTGTAGGGAAATGCACAGTGCAAGGAAGTTGTAATAATCCTTCTTAGAAAATAAAGGTCATAAGCGATAGCAAATGCCAAGAAATCATCAGGGATTTTTTTAGAGCCTATTGGGTCAGTAAAACCTCTGTAGGCTCATGTAGTTCTTTTAACTGTAAAATCAGTTCAGTCTAGATTGGGAAGTATAACTATTATAAATTCCTCCTAGCTTGAGCCAGCGGTTCGTTCTAGGAGGATCTAATAGTTTTGGAAGGTTATGCTTTTGAGCCATTGACCTGATTTCCAGCACTGTTGATTTCCTGCAAATCCCAAGTCCAGAGAAACTGAAACACTAAGGCTTTCAGGAGTTCACTTCCTGTATTTTCATATATGGATAGAGCTATGGATAAATAAAATCTATATTTTAAATGATCATACATTTAAGAATGTTCTGTGTTACCAAATGATCGATTGAACTATCCAGTAACCAGAAGCTCACCTTTTCTCTTCAAGATTACCCTTTTCATTTCATGTAAAGAATTATGAAAAGTAATTCCATTTTTATTAAAATGGTGGTGGAGATCACTCCAGGTTCTGAATGATGGATGCTCATGTGGCAAAAGTTATTATTGTCAACAAGTTATCCAGATTTCGGTAAAGCATTTGACACCATCTCCCACAGCATCCTTGCAGCTGAACTGAGGAAGTGTGGTCTGGATGATCAGGTAGTGAGGTGGATTGTGAACTGGTTGAAGGAAAGAATCAGAGAGTTGTGGTCAATGGGGCAGAGTTTAGTTGGAGGCCTGTGTCTAGTGGAGTCCCTCATTGGTCGGTACTGGGGCCAGTACTGTTCAATACATTCATCAATGACCTGGATGAGGGCACGGAGTGCACTGTCAGCAACTTTGCTGACGACACAGAACTGGGAGGAGTGGCTGACACACCAGCAGGCTGTGCTGCCATCCAGCCAGACCTGGACAGGCTGGAGAGCTGGGCAGAGAGAAATCAAATGAAATACAACAAGGGCAAGTGCAGAGTCTTGCACCTGGGAAAGACCAATCCCATGGACCAGTATAGGTTGGGGACTGACTTGTTAGAGAGTAGCAGGGGGAAAGGGCCCTGGGGGTCCTGGTGGACAGCAGGATGACCATGAGCCAGCAGTGTGCCCTCATGGCCAAGAAGGTCAATGACATCCTGGGGTGTATTAGAAGGGGTTAGTAGGTTGAGAGAGGTTCTCCTCCCCCTCTACTCTGCCCTAGTGAGACCTCATCTGGAATATTGTGTCCAGTTCTGGGCCCCTCAGTTCAAGAAGGACAGGGAACTGCTTGAAAGAGTCCAGCACAGAGCCACAAAGATGATTAAGGGAGTGGAGCATCTCCCTTCTGAGGAAGGGCTGAGCGAGCTGGGTCTCTTTAGCTTGGAGGAGACTGAGGGGTGGCCTCATTATTGTTTAGAAATACATAAAGGGTGAGTGTCAGGAGGATGGAGCCAGGCTCTTCCCTGTTATGTCCAATGATAGGACAAGGGGCAATGCATGTAAGCTGAAGCATGAGAGGTTCCATAGAAACATAAGGAAAAACTTTTTCATTGTGAGGGTGATAGAGCTCTGAAACAGGCTGCCCAGAGTGTTGTGGAGTCTCCTTCTCTGGAGACATTTAAAACCTGCCTAAACACATTCCTATGTGACCTGCTGTGGGTGGTCCTGCTCTGGCAGGAGGGTTGGACTAGATGAGCTTTTGAGGTCCCTTCCAATCCTTAAAATTCTGTGATTCTGTAATCAGGAAAAAACAAGTAAAAAGATAAATGCCTTTTAAAAAGTTCTGCAGCTCAGTATTTGTTTGTGAGTCATCAAAATATTGACTGTTTCTCCTGGCAATTCTCACTGGAAATGCAGTCATTAGGTCAGCTGGATTAAAAAATTAAATTCAGTCAATTTAATTTTTAAGCAGTCAGTATGGATATATGAAGGGGAAATCATGCTTAACCAGCATGATAGCCCTCTGCAGTAAGGTGAGCAGGGTGGGGGATGAGGGGAGAGTAGTGGATGTTGTTTATCTTGACAGATATTTTGCACATAAAGCATCAAACTTCAAGGAATTTTCTCTGTTCATTAAGCATCTTATTGTGCCTCAGCAGAAAATAAGGTTGCCCATTCATGTGTATTGTTCTCTGCAAGCTCCAGCCATAGGAGTATTTTTAAGGAAATATGCTAAAAATGTTAGCTTGAACTGATATGATATCACTGTTTGGTAGGAAGGAAGAACAAAATCTGACAAAGATGGTATGGGAAAAGGGGATTTTTTTGCTTGAAATAGGAAAATATTGGGAGTAAAATATAAATACTCAGCCCCAATCAGGTAAAACACAGTAAGAGAATGGGGGAAAGCCGTGTTCTACATCACATTACTTTCTAAAGACCCAAAATCTCTTCAGTTTGATCAAGCCAAATAACCTGTGTGTTAAAGTCACAGTGTTTCTAATTCCTATCAGCAACCCTTTGCCAGTGTCTACAGCAGTGTAGAAAGTTAATGTTCCACAGACGGTTGCAGTATCTCAGATATGTCCATTGAGCTTTTACTTTTAAAAAGAAAACCTGTATTACAGCTTCTCAAAACTTCAGTTGCACAAAAAGCACAAAATTTTGTGTTACACTCAATTGCTCTATCGGATCTTAGTGGCAGAGCTCAGATTTTGTATCAATCTGATTGGAAAACCAGTGGCAAATGTGCAGAGCAGTAATTTCAGGTAGAGCAGAAGCTGCAGTTTCAATTACTTTGCTTTCTTGATTTAAAAAAAAAATAATTATTTTATTAATACAAGATCAGATGTGTTAAAAAAGCGTTGGTATTAAAATATTTCCTGAAACAAATGTCGTTTTGAAAAGCTGATTCCTATTTTCTTGTTTGTATCATGCCAGGATGAGCAAAGCAGTGAGATGAAAGTGGTCAAACACTCTGCCCACACTCTGTTTCACTTCCAGACAAGTTTTTAAGACAACTGAAATCTCATTCAAACTGGAGCAGGAAGTTTAAACACACTAAAAATCTCCCTACTTGAAATTTATTCCCAGTTCAAGTAAAATGGGAAGCATTTCAATTTATAATGGATTTTGTGAGCAATGGCCCACATCTTCATTTATTTTTTAACATTAGTCAGATTTTCGGTGGTTACATTTCTTGACAGAGTTCTTTTAAAGATTCATGTATTTTAGTGCACTGAGAATTCTGCAGCTAAATCAGTGCCCTGCCTTGAATACTCAAAAATTAGTAAACGGGTTATCTATTACAAGAACGTATTGCTAATTTTTAGAGAGGAACTGGTACAGTAATCTGTATTTCTGTGCTATGTGATGTCCTTCCAGGTAACATGACTCCACCTCTGCTAGCATATTCAAATCCATACAAGTAGCCTATGCTGCTGCTGCCAGAGATCTTTTCAGTAGTTTACATGAAAGAAACTAGTTCCTAAGGCATTCTCATAAAAATTGCTACCAAAACTGACATCCTTATGAATGTTCACCACTAATAGTTAGAGCAGATTCCTGGAGGCAGAAAGTTGAGATACATGGTGATGCAGTTCAAATGAAGTCGTCAGTAATTCCGCCTGTTCTGTGCTCTGCAGTAAAGCAGAGCTTGGAGCTCAGAGTCTTTAAGGTAGTCACTTTGGCACCTCTAAGGCAGAAGCAAAAAGAGTCATCCCATAAATGAAAAAGTCACAACTGTAATGTCCTGCAGGTACAGTAAATGTCCTCAGTACCCTTCAGAGTTTTAAGATCTTTCTAAAATAGATCTTAAATATTTGTCTGGCATTATTTCATATCAGGAGGAGATCAATATCACATGTACACAAAGTTATTTGATAGCATCTCAGTGTCTTTGAGATATATTGGGTGCCCAAGAACACATGCAGACCTGATCTACTGCCATCACCTGATGCTTTTTAATATCCTCTTACTGAAAGCACCATCTTAGTCTAGGGTGCAATACCTGCAGAATTACGTTTGGTTCCTATCTGGCAGAAATTATCTAAGCATCTCCATTTCACACTAAAGTATAAAAGAAAGACTGTGTGTGCATGTACATGGGGGAGTAAACCCGGAATAAAGCTACAGTAAATTGTCTCTGCAGTTTCAGTTTTATGAAGGTTTCTGTCTTTGTCTGAACTTTCAATATTGCTGTGCTTTTTAAGCTACTTTAATAACGGTCATGTTACATGCTAGCAATGGCTAAATTGCCATGAGAATTAGCATCAGTTACTCACACCTTGTGGTTTCCTAACCTTATCTTCTGAGGTTTTAGCAGATGCTACACCTACTTTGTATACGTACATGCATATTTGTATACATTCACATATATTTTGTATATATACAAGGATTAGTAGCAACCTAATCTGGTAATAATGTTACAAGGAAAGCCTCAGGATTGTTTATGAACAGTTTCTTCCAAAACTTTTTTTGTCCCTTGATAAACACTTATTCACAGAAACACTGCAGTAGTATTACTCATGCAAATAAATGATCATAAAAGGTGTGTAGTGTGTGTCTAGAATTGCAACTCAGGCTGTTGGATTTCTGATCATCAGTTTAAAAAGCTTCAGAGAAAATAGGATTTTTTATTTATTGATTTCATTCTAGAGGCAGATTAAATCAGGATGAAGTTATAGTCTCTCTAAATTATTTCCCAAACTGGAAATTTTAGTGCATCCCATAATCCTAAAAAGTATTTTAGAAGTATTAAAACATCACCAAAAAAAAAAAAAATAAAATGCACCTCTAAGTCGATTGCCAAGCATCAGTCTGCTCTGTAATTGCCCTCTGCCATCTTTGCAGTTGCTGCAGACCAAATTAAAAGTAGCTGGCCAGAAAGGGCAAACCACAGGGGGACCCAGTGCCCTTTGTAATCGGAGGTGACAATTAGTGAGAATGGCAGAGGAGACATTAAACTGTGCAAAGTCGTTAAGGAGAGACACGCATACACTGACACGTGGGCAACATTGGCAAGAGAAAAACAAGCACAGGCCAAGTGCCACTAAAAATAATTTCAGCTATAGCATACATACAGTATGTGAAGACCACTTAGTGAGTACAAACCTGGCAGGTTGAGTAATCAGTATACTGGAGTTTTTCTCATCATTTCAAGTGCTTTCTTCTTCCATCCCCATTGTTTTCCAAAATGTTTTCTTTCTACCTGCTTCGTTTACTTCCTTCCTTTCTTTTGACTTGTGAAATAGCATAAGATTTGCTGGTTTGGTGACTGAAGTCCAGAGTTGCCTTTCCAACAGGCACAGCATGGGCAGCAACTGAAGAAAATCCCCCCTTGTGTCTGCCTGCCAGTCAGTTCCATCTGTGTCGCAGAGAAGCCAAGTCTCTTAGAAAGAGGGAAAGTTTCACCCCACTGGTCTAGCTGATCCTTTCAACCACAGCTAAGGATAGCAGAGTATTTATTGTAAACATGGTAATAATGAGTGTTTTCTGGATTCAGTTAGAATAAAAGCTATATATCAAAAGAAATATCAAGGGGACAGATGAGGTCAGTGTAGAATGAGACTAAATGTAGGCAGGCAGCAGTCATCCCTCTAAATTAAAAAGTAATCTTCAGCCTTGCCATGAATGTAGAGCTGACTCCAATGTGTGCCTTTGGAACATGGCATGATATTCTGTGATCAGGAATCCTTATTGATATTGGTAGACTGTTCATCCTGTAGCATTCTGGTGCAGGTTGGTTAATGTTAACTATATACAAACTGAGATCCCTTTGGGTTTTGATTTTTTTTTTTTAATCTTACAGAATACCCCTTCTTAGTGGCTATTACCTGAATGCAATAAAAGACAGTACAACCACAGCAGCACATGGGATTACATCAAACTCTAGCTGTCATCTGTGATATACACAAGCTATAATAGCATGAATGCTTCCAGAGAATCTCTTCAAGCTTTTCTGGGAAAAGAGTTGCTTCTCTGAAGCAGAATACCCAGATTTATAGATTTATCAATAAACAATAACACTATAAAATCATTCGTGGTGTAAGCACGGTGCTCATCTACATTACAGATAGCAGGGAAGACTTTGTGAGTCACAAAATCGACACATTCACAACACAGAATAGATCTCTTCTTGCTGCCTTCTTTGACCTTAAAGACTGTGAAATGGACAATTCTGGGGGGAAGATATCCATAGCTGATTTTTTTCAAGTCATGAAGATAAACATCAAGAAGATAAAATATACAGGAAGATTGAGAGAAATACATTTTTCTATGACTAGGCATTAGAAGATACAAAACCAAGAAAGGAATCCTGATATGTGAGGCATCAAGGATGAACTCTGTATTGGAAGTTTCCTAGGAGAAACTGCTTCGTCCTCTAGAATCCTGATTTCAAACCCCTGTCCCCTCAGTGGGTGGCCAGAGATACTCTGTTCTGGCTTGTTTTACACATTATCTTCTCTCCTCTCTGCTTTGCTTCAATTTCCATCTTTTAGCTTCTCTTCTCTCCATTTGCTTTGATTCTCTTCACTGCCCTAACAAAAAGTATTTTTTTTCCTTTGACCTGATATTGAGCTCTCTGTGGTCTACACACCAACCTTTGCAATAAGCAATGTAGACACACAGAAATATGTCCAAACAAGCCTTCTCCCAAGTGACATAGACAGCTTGAAACACCACCTGCCATTCTAGGTAAGATTATTAGATGAAAGCTATATGCATTATTTAAAATCATTAGCATAAAATCAATAGCTTTAGGAAATAATTAGAGTTTTCATCATGACCTTGTCCTTCACTGCACTTCATTCTCAAGGGGTATTTAATTAAGGCATAAGAAGGATAGTTTTGCTTAGTAATTCTGCATGAAATTTGACTGACATACAGATTCTGAAAGACTCTCTCTTCTGTGCTGAAAAGCCCTTTACTTTCTTATCCTTGATTCCACCTAAAGAAACTTGACAGTGTGACTGTGATTACAAATAACTTCAACTTCTGATAAGTAATATTTAGGAAACCTTTCTAATTCTAACAGCAGTGAAGCACTAGAATGAAGAACTTACCAGAAGGATTAGAAAGGATGTGAAATTTCCTGTGCTTGCAACCTCTGAGAATAAATCTGACTGTTTTTCATATTGCACCCTGGAGGTTTGTCTACTCGGTGTTATTGGAGATGGGTGAATGGAATGACATCCTGAAGTCCTTTCCAGCCTTATCTTGGAGCAATTTATCTTTAAGAAATAAATAGCTTTCTGTAATCACCTAATCCAACTCTGCTTTATTTCTCTCGCTACGATCCCAGTGCGCATCCAAAACGTGTGCAAATCAAAAGCTGGGTTTTTTTGAAGGCCAGATTTATAAACTTCCCTAATGATACAAAATGCAGGCATTCTCCTTTATTCCTGGACACCAACACTGGCAGTGAAACCTCTGAATTCGGATCTCAGCTGAGACCCTATCATTTACTTCGTGTTTGAATTCATAAGTTCTCACTGACAGGGCTTTCTAAGGCCTTAGAACACATGGACTGTAACTACCATTTAATACATAGGACTAAGATCTGCATGCCTGTTTCAAGTCCTAAAACTAGGACAGACTCATCTTGTATCCTTGTGAAAGTCACTTAAGCTTTCTCAGTCCCTCAGTTTCCCCAGAAACCATAATTGATTGTTTCTATTTCATGGATGTAATAGAGCACCACTGTTGACAGAACAGATTTTTTTCAGGACTATCTGAGCTCTCACAGAGGATTGGTTCTTACCAGATTTCTAGTAGAAGTTTGTCAATCTAAGACAGTTGAAAAGCTTAAGGAAGTCCAGAGTTTTCCCAAAGTCTGGCTACTATGAGACAGATAGAACTTTACAACAAAATGGACGAGATTGATCTGTGTTTCAAGAGGAAACGTTCAAATGCTATCAGAGATCTAAAATCATAAAAATTTTATTAAATTTTGAATGGGTAAATGTAGACAATATAGGACTCAAAAGAAGGAATCTTTAAAGATCACGGCTGTCCCTCTACATCTGCAATTGTGAATCATTTGAGGTGAGATGAAGCGGCTTGAGCTGGGAGAAGTCAGGGACATAATAACTATTCCATTACTGCTACATCATAGCATTTTTAGAGAAGCATCATCTAAAAGTTAGCCACTGATGGATAAAACTGACCAAGACTTGCTCAAGGGAGTATTCTTAGAAAGGAGGAAGAGAAAAACCCTGCAGTGCTAGCGTATAGAGGGGGAAAAAAAAAAATAAATTAAACCCAATTCACATAGATCAATTTTGGTTCTTATAGCCCTCCTGAGATGAAAGCCCCGGAGGCAGAGCACTGCTGTGTTCCCCAGAGCATAAGTCTGTGACTGCAGACTGGAGAAATGTGTTCCAGATATTTTCCTCATTCTTTTGGTAATTGACCTTCGGGTCTTTCTATCAGCGTGGTCCGATTTCACAAGCTCTCAGAGAGGAGAGGTAGAAGTTTGGCTGGAAACTCAGAAGTTCAAATTAGGGCAACATTATAAAAAAAGATGCAATTGTGTGCCGGGTTTCAATTCCCAGCAGCACCGACGGCACTGTTTTAGAGATCATCCAAAATTGTTCAGCAGCACTGAAATTAAAAACTAGTCCTAAATGACAGATAGAGTCTCATGCTGGCTACCAGCTCTCTTTATTTAATGCAGACTGTCACCAGTGCGGCTGATTTCCCTGCCCTGCCCTGTCTTTGCGACGAGGCTTAATAAATACTGACAGCAATTACGCAGAAATAAGATTTTAAACAGCCCCAATTCAATCCTCAGAATGGATAAGATGCTTAATAAATGTACTACAACCATTACAGAGGAGGCTGACTCTGAAATATGGCCTGTCTCAGGCGAAAGCTCCGACACTCTAGCTCCTTTCAGTACTGTGACAGAAGAGGTTCTCCTCTGCACTTCTCTCCCTTGCCTCTACCCGAAATGCAGCCTTTACGTTCTGGTTCCCGAGAGCTACAGCGTGAGTGGATACGTCCTCTGCTGGGAGCTCCGGTCTCTGTATGCTCCCTGGGGGTTCCTCCACTGCCAGGAAAGTCACGGTCGGCCAATTACCTTTCTAGAAGCTTTTAACCACCAGAGGCACTGATCTGCTACGGGATCTAGGGACATCCTCCTGGGTAAGAGGGAAGGTGATTCCAAAAGGCTGACTTGAACTCTCAGATGTCACAGCTAGTTTGTTACTAGTCTTTTAAACTGGATGCTCTGTCACAGAGGGGATACTTCTAATGATCTACTTCTATCATTCCCCAGAAGCAGTGTTTCCAGGCATTTTTTGCATAGTTGAATATATAAATAAGGCTGCACACCTTTTCTGAAGAACAGCTACAGTTCTACACACCAGCGAGGTCCCTGTGGATGTATAACACACAACTACCCATCTGATGGGCAATTTTCACATACAGGTCTATTGAATTCCTCTTATCTACATCTTAGAGCATTTCAACCAGACACAGAATTGTACACTCGTTCTCCGAATTGTCATCTCTTTCTTTTATATAAAATATTATCAGTAGGACAGCAACCGGATTTAATTGCTAATCCTTAAGTACATTTGATGGCTAGCAGGAAACACTGGACGTGGGATCTACTGAAGCCAGGAGCACTGTTGGAGGCTAAGGTATCGTTAAGCAGGATGCACTATAATACAAATATTAAGTAATAAACCCAGCTGACCTTCAATTTACTGATAATTCAGTCTGACAGGACTTTCCTGGTATGGCTGGCAAGGTGACAGTGATTTATTTTAGGGACAAAACCCGAACTCCTGATTTAGGGCTGTATTGAATTTCGGTTTTATGTTATCAAACAAAGGGAGTAGGCAGGAGTAAGAACTCACTTTTATAGTCCACTGAGACACGGCTGACATTGCTTAAAAACATGAATTATAGAAGTCATTAAAAAGAAACAGTGGGAGGCTTATTACTTGAATGCTCAAGCAACTCAAGTAACAAAAATTGATAGCGAAGATAAAATCGCAACTAAACAAAGAAACTGAAAGTAATGAGGAATGTCAGAAATAAGAGAAATTTTCCACCAGAAAGAGGCTGAAATCAAGAAATGCTCATTTAGGAAAGCAGAAGAGTAAGAAACACTAGCACTAAATCTGAACAAATAAGCACAAAAGTTGTCAGCAGACTTTCTGAAGTCCTGTGTGAGTGTATAAATTGTTTTCCCCCGTAATTTCAACGTTTGAGTGACTAATTTTCCTGAGTGTTTATCAAATGAATTAGACTTCATAGCAGGTAGGCAAATTTCACTAGAGAAAAAAAAGCTATTCCTCATGCAATGTACATCCAAGCAAGAAAGAACATCCACCCAAAACTGTTCAGTGGATATATCTGCAAGGAAAAATGACCTGTTTGAAGATAATGTTTAGAAAAGGGTTAAGAATTTTTTTAAACTATATTTTCTGAAAACTACTTAGAGTTTTTAAAGTAGAATTCTTAGAATACCTTCCACTTGTAACAAGGTGCTTCTTATAACAGAATTTTTAAATAATTGTGAATAAGAGAGAGAAGTTCTGATGTATGCCTGCATCTATTTTTCAGGGTCTGAGCTTCATATTCTTCTTTTCATTAAATCCCTCTGCAACATCTGACTGCAGTAGTGTTTTTCCTTTCTTACAGCAGATAACTGGGGGGAAAGTAGAGTTCTGCAGAGGACTGAAATTTCATAGAATTTCAGCAATATCCACACAGATACATGTACATATATATATATATATACACACCTCTCTCATACAGTCTCACATTACTTATCTGTACATTCCACTGTTCATGATGTCCCTTCACTGCACAAACAGGAGTTAGACATGTGCATACACCAGCATATTCCCAGTGTTCCTTGCTCAGATCCCTGTCCAGAACCAAACGAAGCATACTTTTTTATGGCACCAGTAGACATCTCTCTAGCATGTACTTTAGGACTGTCCCTCCATGCAGCCTAACATAATGATGTAAAAGTCTAAAATCAAGCAGCCAAGAGGATTTCTGTAGTATGTTAAACCTTTAATACAAGCCAAATGCTGTGTCAGCACCACTTCCAGTTACTCTCTTTGGTGCTATTAGATACACATGGTGAGACTCCATTCCCATCACGTTTATCGTTTCAGCATTGCCTGAGGGGGTTATAAAAACTAGTCGTGTCTGTGTGATTCCTGTGGCATGGCTAAAAGAATAGCCCTGAACTCTGAAAATGATCTCTGGGTGTAAAGCAATATTGGGCTATCAGTCATTCCTTTTTTTTTTTTTTCTGGATATATTAAATAATACCTTGGTATTTAGACATAATTCACAGTATGTAGATGCTGAGTGAGAGAGAAAGGGAGAGAGAAAGGAAGAGCAGTGGATGTTGTCTACCTTGACTTCAGCAAGGCTTTTGACACTCTCACCCATAACATCCTCGTGGGTAAGCTCAGGAAGTGTGGGTTAGAAGAGGGGACAGTGAGATGGGTTGAGAACTGGATGAACAACACAGCTCGGAGGGTTGTGATCAGTGCTGCAGAGTCCAGTTGGCAACCTGTGAGTAGCAGTATTCCTCAGAGGTCAGTACTGGGTCCAGTCTTATTCAACGTGTTCATCAGTGACCTGGATGAAGGGATAGAGTGCACCCTCAGCAAGTGTGCTGATGGTATGAAACCGGGAGGAGTGGCTGACACACCAGAAAGTTGTGCTTTTAAGTCTTCTGACTTCGAAGACATCTCCTTCAGGTTTTACAGAAGGCTTTGTAAATTTGTAAAAAAAGACTTGGGAAGTCCCTTGCACAGTTGTGTTTCCTTCCAGGGGGAACCCACAGCTCCCGTGACAGCGGGTAGATTCAAGTGGCGGGCAGTAAACGTTGAACTGGACCAAGGACTCTGAAACATTCCCAAATCCAATCGCTTCGGCTTTAGTTCAGCCGTGCAAAACTCTGTCTCAAAGGTAGCAACAACAATTCTGTTCTCCTTTATGCTGGAGTGGAAGGATGCATTTGGTCAGATTGATAAAATAAGGAGCAGTGAGCCCTCCTTTACCCAAACCGGAATAAAGGAATGATGGTGCATTAGGTCAGTACAGCCCAAAAGACAGTCTCCAAGTCTCTTCTTGTAGAATTCCTATGGTCAGAGACTTTCTTAGGAATGACTTTTCTTTGTTTAGCTCTGACTGACTCCTCTTTACTGGCTTGATTCAGGAAACACCATAAACACATCTTGAATTACATATTCAAACACACACTCTGAACCAGATGGTCTTTTAAGATCCCTTCCAACCCAAACCATTCTATGATTCTATAAAGCACGCACACAAGCCTATCCATTTTTTAGCTGATTTGTCAATGTTTAGCAAAGCACAGAACCATCATCTATAGCGCAAAGCTAACGAATAAAAAACAACTGGCTTTTGGTGTCAGGACATGGCAAAGGCCAGTTGCTCCCTGAGGGACAGCGAGCCAGGGACGACAGAGGAGGACCCTTTGGGCTAGCAGGGCAAGGGCCTCACTAGCCAGCGCCCAGCCACACAGGGGCTGTGCAAGGTGAGCAGGGCAGACCCAAAGACTGTCGCCAGGTTCCTCCAGGCATCCAGATCATCAGGTGAGGCCGCAGCGATGAGGACAGGACAAAGACAGACCGGGAGGTCAGCCCACGGGCCAAGCCCATCTAAGCAGGGCCCATGACCAGGCAGGGCAGGGCTGTGGTAGAGCTTCAGATCTGCATTCCTACAGCACTACTGGGGCAGTGACTGGTGGTCCTGAGATAAGCTGACGTGGGACTCCATGATCAGGGCTTGGGGAGGCTCCAGGGGAGGCTATTCAGGGCCAGTATGGGCCGTTATTGCCCTCAAGGCCATGACACGGGGTTACACAACATGAGAAGGCCCTATCCTGTCACTGCGCTGTGAAAACTAAAGAAAACCATACAATTGAGACAGGATTTTTTAAAAACATAAGGTAACAGTCTCTTTGTTTTCTTTAAATGAAAGCTTAGTAAATGTTTTGATATCTCTTTCTCATTTTCTTTATGTGGAAAACAGTTATTACAGAGATATTTTTGAATTTGTGCAATATGACGTGGAAATTTTGAGGGGACCTTTTTTATGATTATGTTTTTTGAGTGAGAGAAATGAGAAATTAGTTGCAATGATGTTTTATTAGTAGATAACTTTACTATGTGGGCCAAATACATACTTAACACCTAGTGATTTACAGCCTTAATCATTGTATCGATGATTAAAAGGCTGCCAAGGGACAAACTTTACGATGTATTTATTTCACCCCAATGTACAGTTAAACTTGAGCACTTTTCACACACAGGACATAAAAAGTAAAATTTTTTTTTTACTTCAGTTTAAAATTTCTGATGTAAAAAAAATATTTAGATTGAAACATAACTGACACAACTATCAGCAAATCTTAAAAATTATGGTATTCTCCTTTTAAAAAAATCCTCTTTTCTATTTCTTGACATTGTACATGAAAAACCTGTGTCTAGATCTAGCAACTTTTAAGAGAGAAAAGGACCATTTTACCTTGCTGTCCTCTTGACTGTTTTGCATTCTAACACATCTGTGACTACCCAGGATTTCACAGCTGTCACTGCTCAGCACTTCATAGTCACCTGGAACTTCATTAACAGGAATAGGAACCAGACCCTTGTGCTCTAAAATTACAAATACTTGTCACTGACTATAAAGAAACAACATTATTACCGCTAGAAGAGCAAAAAGCCAATGGTAAATCCAAGGAGTTCTGTTGGCATCTAATCATGACTAGTGAGAACCTGCACTAGCTAGACTCATTACTGCTTGAAATAGAATTGTCTAAACTGTATATAGTAAGGATAATATTGTAACAGACGGAGTTTGAGATCTTAAGATGTCATTTAAGAGGAGGATTTGTCTTGCTTTTAAGTAATCCTGAGACCTACAAAAAGGATTTGAAAGGATTTTATGAAACACATTTACATCTTTCAGGCCAAATCTGTACTACTGCAGGGCCAAGGCATGCAAATTCAATCCTCTGACAGGGAAACAACCATGGCAAAGAATCTTGATATGCTGCTTTGTGGATGGGCAGGACACCCCCAGGAAATGACTGACAGTCAAAAAACTTCACATTATCAAATAGAAATTTATTTTGCAAATCAATTCTCAAATGCTTAGTTAGACCTGTGGTAAGCGTTTATTGATTTAAATTAAAGCAGGAAAGTTTCCATGCAAAGCAAAACTAAAGTAGTTGGCTGTTTATAGATGGTTTTCTTCTTTACTCATAAAAATGACGATCAGAAAGTGAGAAGGAAAAAAAGAATGAGAAAATGATACGTTATGCTTGCTTTCAAAGTAGCAAACACCTTGGAAGAGATGGGAAGTCCTGCTTTTTTTATCATGTGTTATGTATTTTCTGTACTAGTCACGTTTATGCCCACTTCTATGGAACTTACCAAACCCCTTGGAATGGAGGACTAGTGCCCAACCTGAATGACAGTGTATGTAAAACGGGCACAAAAAGGCAAAATTGATTCCGAAGAATAGAGGAGGTGGCAGATTTTGGATGGATGGATGGATGGATGGATGGATGAAAAAATGCCCCAGAGAGCTCCTTTGTGCATACACATGAATTGGTATTTCATATATGTAGGAGAAAGAGAACAGACCAGGAAGCCTTTTGACTTTGCAGAACTATTCTTTCATTTCCACTCCATTTATTTAGGGAAGAATAACACCCATTCATTTCTTTTTCTTGAACAGTCTCATCTGTTCTGTTCCTCAACAGTCCTCTTTGTGTTGCACAACTTGACCTGGTGACAGTATATCTAACACCAGAGTCTGAACCATGTTCGCTAACCCACCTCAAAGATGAGGAACAGATTCTACATCTTTTTCTTTAAACTGTTTTCTGAGAGTGTCACTGTCCCAAAAAGGGAGCATTTCCACTTTTGCCTACAGCTCAAAATTGTACGTGCTAACTGGGATTTCCTGTGCTCTTGCACTGCCAGTCCTGGACAGTGCATCCTCTGTACAAATCCCAGAACCATTACAAGTGTTTTGCCAAAGTAGCTACTGATGAAGTGCCGTGGTCCAAAACCACCACCTCTGCAGGGAGTAGAATGAATTGATTTGATAAGCTATTTCCATGCTCAGTCTTTTACCTGACAATGCTAAAGCGAGTAACAATTGGTTTTCCTCACCCTGGTGTGGTCTGAAAGTCAAACATTATTTTCTTAGAGACTGGTTTCAAAACTATCAAATCCTGCCCGAAAGCAGCCATCTAGGGGTATCTTTCTGATTTTTTTCTGATCTGGGCTGATTTAAAGTGATAATCAAGCTAAAGCCTGATTCTCACTCCTAACTGCAGATATCAAGGAAGAGGATTAATTTTATTTTATTGATTTTTTTTTAAAATTTCTGGAGTATATCAGATTTTCACACACGTGATCAATTAATGTCGTATCTAGTCATGGGCATGGTGGCACCTACATATATGTCCACCCAACCTAAAACAACCCATGATTGCACAGAATAAGTTAAAGGAAAGTCTGTCTTTCTTTTCTATTTTCCTACTGCTTCTATCCCTAATTGGTAACATGTGTAAGGTTCTTTTCCCCTAGAGGAGATGATAATAAGCAGATAACCAGTTTTATCAAACATGAATTTTAAAGTAACACCTTAGCAGTGACCTCCCATGCTGTTTCAGTAATTACATCAATAAGCAGAACATCTCAGAGTCAAGTATTTTATACTTTGAGGAATTTTAGTTTGAAGCGTGCTACCTTTGGTACCCTTTTTTCTTTATTTCTTTGTTTCCTTTAACCCGTACACTGACATTCTAAGAAACAGCATTTAAAAAAAACAAGTCCATGAAAACAAGGGTCCCAGTGAATGTCTGGTTTCTTGCCAGAAAAGACAACAAAAAGTAGAGAATCCAATGATAAACTGACAAGATAACAGTTGTACCTATCTATTATAGGAAAAAAAACCCCAACAAAACAAACAAACAAACAAGAAGTCATAGATTTCTCCAGATATTTAACACTGTGGTTTGCATTTTGTCATGTGGTGTATTTTTTACAATATAAAGATCTCACATTGTTCTATACTACATATTTTTTAACTTACCCATCATCATAGAGCCTTAATTAGATCCTCCCTCTCGTTTCTAGTTACACTGAAAGGTAATAAATACAAATTCAGCTCCCACCGAGCTCTCTTTTGGCTACAGATCTCAATTTAGCCAAATCATACTGTCTATAAATGCATAAAATCACTGTGACACAGCCCTGGGGATAGATGAGAGGACTCCTTCAGAGCTTTTTTCAAACAAAAGCATTATCCAGACAGGACAAATAGACGCATTCGCACTTACAGACCAGGAGATGCACAAAAGAATCGTAATGCAACGTAATTATACCTTTGGCCACAGTAGCTTTGCAAATGCATTTCATTCCTGCCTGTGATTGCCCTCGGTTATTCTGCACTAGGGGTCCCAGAGAGCTGTGGACCCTCACGCTACCTTACCGAATTTACCTTCAAAGCACAAACCGCTGTTCGTACTGAACTCTGCACAGCAAAGAACAGCAGTAGGAAAGGTCACAAAATTCATTTTCTCTAATGACCTAAGTGTGTATCCAAATATGAAAGACTACTGCGTTTGATTTGCTCCTCAGGTATTTTTAGCTGCTTTTTTTCTTCCACTAAATAATCACGTCTCTAACCATTCATCCTGACAGGTCTTTAATAAACACATACAGATGAGGGAGCAAATGACAGATAAGAGATTTAAGAAAATACTTTTTTTTAGGAATACTATTTATTTTAAAGCCTTTGAAGAGCATCTGACAGCAATCCACAATGCATGGCAAGCCTTACTAGCAGCAATGTAAAGACAGCAAAGCGATTCTGAAAATATGACTGGAAAGGAACAACTGTAAACTTATGAAAGTTGACTAGAATTTGACCTTATTTTGTACCTACTTCTCCTTCTGCTAGGTTATAAATCAAATATGATACATGCGAGAATCTCCCATCTCCTCTTCCCCGGAGTTTTAGACCTTCTTGGTCTATCAGAGAATGGTTTGATGTTTTTTAACATAGATAGACAACATGCCCTGATAGTCGGCCTACTGGACAGTAAAACCTCTAGAAGTTTGGGTAAGGATTTAGCAACAGCATATAGAAGATGCTGTGTATTACCTGAGAACCTAATGAAGGTAAACCAACAGAACTCCCTTTGCTTACAGTTGGTCAGGTGAAAGAACAGTCTGTATTCAAAAGCAGTCAGTGGTCACATTGTCACCATGACCCTTCAGTCTGTAGTTTCCAGAGAGTCCTCCAGTCGGTTCAGCTCTGCATTGCTGCCAACAATCAGCTCCTTAAAGGGGGGCAAGGGAGCCTGAAGGAATACATTTTAAAAAAAAATAAAAATAAGGAACTGCTTATTCCTGTAACCAGTAATTCATCAGCTTCCAGTCTCTGTTTCCACACACACAGATAGACCCTGCAGGCACGGGGCAGGCAGTCATTGTCGGTTGGTGATAGATTGTGATTTGGAAGCATATTGTTTGGCAAGCCTTAAGTTTAAGTCCCTAATAACAACAGCTTTTAATTCCTGGCTTATTCCAAGTGGCAGAGTGTTGCAGCAGTCATTGGGTTTAGACCCTTCAGCACTGCTGCGAGACTTGCTGAGTGTGGTGGGGTTTTATTCTGCTTACTAGGTGTCTCTCAAGTCATCAGCCAGATACTTCCTGGCACTGTTCCCTCAGCAGGGCTAATGAATCATGACAGTTCATCTCAAATTGCCCAGCTCAAACATTTAAATGTCCACCACAATCTACCGATGAACCCATCTGACTGCCATTGGGGATCAGTGGGAGAAATTTATTAATACACATAAGATTTGGCAGCATGTCAGGCTTAATCTATCACAACAGCTGAGATAATACACTTGTGCCTCCCCCCTCACTATCCTGTGGTGAGAGACAAGAGCACCAGAGGTGTAAGATCACCAGGGAATGTGCTGGTGCCAGCCAGCTTTGCTGCATCTCACACTGTCTTCACCCACTTCCTCCTGCTATTCTCAACAATACTCATTTCTTCCAGCAGAGAAGTTCTAAGCTTCGCAAGAAGTGAAAGAAACTTTTCCAAAAAGTATCCTTCAGAAGTATTTAGGAAATCTCTAGTGTTCTAATCAATAAACACAACGCTTATCTGACTCCCTCTTCCATACTAGAACCATGGTAGAGCAACATGAGCTAATAACAAGCCTTTAGCTCGATTTGTTAAAGCGATTTTTTTCAGCGACAGAACCCAAATATTACTAACATGAAGTAGCTGAAGGACAGAATGAAATGTCCCAATGCTTAGCCCCAGGTGGCTATATTTTTTTCTGCCAGAAGTCTCTAGAAAGAATTTGGGATAAAAACTTTTTAGTGTTGGAAGAGCATCCCTGTGTCTTTAGTGCTATCTATACATAGATACTTATTCTGTACTACAAATGCTTACTAATAATTTAAGACACATACTTTATTTCCAATCCAGATTAAAAAAAACCAGTTTTCTCAGAAGAAGCTACTGTAACCAAATGCAATTCACTTTTTTTTTCTTTTCCTTATGGTAGGGGTAATATCCAGTAGACAGAAGTTTTTTGATAACAGAAATGTCTCTGGAGACACATAATGGGAAAGAAGGCACGTTACAGCTCATTTACTTCTAGCAGTTATGTGTTAAATTGCGGATGAACTAAAATAGAATATAATTCTTGGAAAAAGGCAGCAGTGAAAGGATTTGAAGATCTATCCCAACAGAATTGCTCTTTGAGTTAATGTTTTATGGCTCAGTATTAAAATAATTATCCACATTATTGATCCTGCCTAGGTGGTAAGGGCATCCAAACAGCACCAAGCAGTGTTCTTAGCCTTCTCCAGAAGCCTAACACTTGGAGTGGCTTTCTTTAACATGGTATTCACAGAAGGGCTATGAAGAGGGTTTCTTCCGTCAGCTTGCAGTTCATTTTCCCTTATGTCAGCAACTGCACAAAAGCTGGAAAAACGCTGTCAAAATGAGAAAACAATTGTGTAAGATTTGTTTGCCATTATCAGTGCCTTCCTTCAGTCATGCCTTCAACAAACTGTCACAAGTTTTATATTCAGAGACTGAAGAGAAAGTGCCTTGGTGTGCAGCGATAGTGTGCTTTTGAAGTAAATCTCTCACTTAACCCAGTTTATCTTGCACTGGTTCACTTTGTCGAGTAATTCTGATACATGTGAAATAGATTCTTCTAGGAGGGGGCTAAACCAGAATCTCTGGTTTGGTGTGCACCGAGCATTCCCCAGCCCTTCTCAGGGACAGCAGGGGCACAACCAAACACTGGTCTTTCGGACAGCTTCAATCCATATGCAAGGAGAGGGTGGCTGATCCAACAGAAAAGACTAGGTCTAGTCCCAAGTAAGATTCCCAAACTGCCTATAATGTTGGTGCAGAGGCCACACCACCTTCTCTTTTTTTAATCTACTGATTTCCTGCCCCAAATTGCTAGCTAGCATACATCTCATCACTGACACTTCCTTAATTGTAACTCAGAGCTAAGTATAGCGAACAGCTATGGTTCAGTGGTGCCCTGGCAGTGCCGGGTTAACAGTTGGCCTCCATGATCTTAAGGGTCTCTTCCAACTGAAATGATTCTGTGATTCCATGATTCTCTCTTTCCCAGATTCCCAGGCAAGCCCTTGGATAGCTCACTGCAGCTATCATTGCAGCATCACATCAGAACGGCTGCACTCACTGGTGTAAGTTATGAGCCACAACTACTCGTATATTCATACATACAGAACAAACAAAGCCATGATTTCCATGATTTTCAGAAACGTGAATGATAAAAGGTTCCTTCCAAAAAAAAACCCCAAAAAACAAAACTTTCTGTGGTTTCAGGTTTCAATCTGTAATGTAAGGAGTTATAAGAACGAGTTCATGGTGGTATTCACTTGGTTCTAGTACTTACATACCTCACTCATACTGGCTGATTGTCATTCTGACAGGACACTCTTCCCTCTCTAGGCAGGAAGAACTCTATTTCATACCTCAACAATGAAAGCTCAAAAACATTTAATTCAATTCTCCACTGAAGCCAGCATCAGAGAAAAGTTTGAATAATGTATGTGCCTTTAATCCATGGCCCCACTGCTCCTCCAGTTCTGATTCTACCTTGCTCTTGTTTTCCTGTAGCATTTTGAATCAGAATGGATTAAGCATGAGGGACCTTCCCACAGCGCAAGCTATTTGAGAATTTAAACAAAGCCCTCTAGCTTAATTAGCCTTCTCCTGAGGTGAAAAATGCCTTTTTTTGATGTGGCAAAGGAGGTTTCTGACTATGCTAATAACTGACATTTAACCATACACTTCCTGAGCTGGGGTGGAAAATGGAGCATTCCCCAGACTTCACTAATAGAACTGTTAACTCACATTACAGACCCTGCAGGAAAGGTTGCAGAAGGAACAGCAGCTCCGCCGCATTGGCATACCCAAGACACACAGCTAATGGCTGCGAGTATTAAAGCTTGTTACAGCTCCTTCCAGGCTCTAACCAGGGAAAATCCTGAACAGATAGAACACCTGAGAAATGCTTAACACCGCTTCTCTGCTTGCGATGGAAATCCATCATGAGAAAGCAATTTGAAAAGCAGGAGGTAGATGAATAATTCAGTAAAAAGATGTCAGTAACTGAACAGACAATGGAAGAACTGCTTTTTTGGTTGTTGCTGTTGCTATCATTCGAGAGGAATGAACAGAGGTCACATCACCCTGACACAAAATAATAAACAGTTTCAGAGAAATTAAAATGGGATTAAATGCTTTCGACACAGCATCAAAATCCAACAAGGGCAATACATTTTTAAATGGCAAAATAAAAAACGTTTTCTATGTGACAGTTATACCCTGTGGAGATTTGGGCTATAAAAATTGTTGAGAAAAAAGGTTAACAGGCCTAATATATATATATATATATATATATATAAAAGTCAGATTTACACAGCAATTGTTTAATAGAGGATTACGTTAGGAAAGCTCGCTTTATATGTAAATGGAACAACCCAGGCTAAGTTAAGTGTGTGTGTGAAGATCTACACGGATCTGTATAGTGGGATGAGGGAAGGGGGGAAAGTATGGAATTAACAGAACACCCATCATGATTTTCACCACTGTGTTCTGTTCCTTTATCTCATTTTTCAAATATTCAGCAATCTGAAGTGTATGTGGGTGTGTTTTGTTTAGGCTTTATAGCTCTTTGGAATGAAGAATACCTTTTCTTAATGTAAAATATCACAACAGTCTTCTCTTATAGAAGGAACAGAATATAAATATTTCCCATGGTTCTCCTTCGTGGCTTTAGTTCTGATTCTGCCTCCTCTGACTTTTTACAGATAGTTTGTCCTGCAACTTTGGGAACGTGTCTTTCTAATACTTCGGGGTTAGATGGGCCTGCAGGAAGAGGATGTATTACTAATTCTAGGAGAAGAGAAAAACATTCTGGTGATATTACCACTGCCAAAATCCTTTAACAAATCTAACTGTTATTTTTACTTTTCCAAGGAATATTTAATGAGCATCAAATATTCATAGAGGATAGATAATACTTAAATGACATCTTTAAATGATTAAAAATGTGCAATCCTCTGATAGTGATTACTACATTAAGGCCTACAATACATTTTCATTAGGCACAAACTGTCTCCAAGGTGATACCAAGAAAAAAAAAATATTTCAGAACTCTGTGCTATTTGTTAGGAAGTGCACATCCAAGTTCACATCCTCTGTTTTCAGGATGAAAAATCGGTGTTTGGGTCAGTAGTAGGCAAGATGAGAGATAAAATTAACCAACTGGTAAGGTAAAGGAAGGAAAGGTCCACTCAGCCCGTCATTTTACCCCAGCCTGTGTTTCATTTGGCTACCCTTGGCATTAGCCTCTTCCTCTGTAATTAAGCAGAAGGTATTCTCATTCCCAATCACAATTCTGTTCCAACAGACTGAGTACCATTCGGACACGAGACCACAGGTAATGGGTACAGGAGATCCAACACAGGCTGAGTATTTATATAACAATTTAAGATGATGTTAAGATAATGGTACCTTTGCAATAAAACATAATGCTGTGGGGTTTGGTTTTGTTTTTTTTTTTTGTTGAAGAACATGCTGGAAACCACTTGAACAACAAGCATATTAATTTTCCTCTTCTTTTTTACTTCTCTTCTTTCTGTCAAATTGGTGCTTCGAATATATCCAGAATGTTCTTGTGCACACTGGGAAAGAACTGCTGAGTTTCTAAGCACACAACGTGCTTAAAGGTACAGCTACAAAAACCACAAGTCCAGGGGATGTAAGCTGCAGCACAGAGAAATAAAGGCATGCTTTTTTATTTAATATAAACCTCAAGAATTGGTACTAACTACTGAAGGTTGCCATTGCAAATGACTAAATACTGCTAATTAATAAGAATCATGAATAAATGCAATGAAAGTTAGTACTTAAATAAAATTACTTCTTTGTTTCATTTGAAACTTGGAGTTAGTCTCAATTTATATTTCTTCCTGTATTATCAAGTTTATTGAGTTTTTTATTATTATTATCAAGATTATTGAGTGCACCCTCAGCAACTGAGCGCACCCTCAGCAAGTTTGCCGACGACACCAAGCTGTGTGGGGTGGCTGACACGCTGGAGGGAAGGGATCCATCCAGAGGGACTTGGACAGGCTGGAGAGGTGGGCCCATGCCAACCTCATGAAGCTCAACAAGGCCAAGTGCAAGGTTCTCCATCTGGGTCAGAGCAATCCCAAGCACCAATA
>WTSP01009733.1:7012-72179 GCA_025331215.1 Actenoides lindsayi | reverse complement strand
AAAAAGAAAAAGAAAAAGAAAAAGAAAAAGAAAAAGAAAAAGAAAAAGAAAAAGAAAAAGAAAAAGAAAAAGAAAGAGCTGAGTTCTCTCCAGCCTGAAACAAGGACATACTTCTGTGATAAGTAGAATAACAAAATATTCAGTTTTCCTTGTATAAATAAAGAACAATCCATTGAACTGTATCAATCTGTATTGGATAGGTGTTCCTAAGAGAGGTCGGTCCTGTCTTTGAAGACATCTGTATTCCAGAGGTCTAAGACTACGTATTAATCTTATGGTCCAAGAAAGATGATTCTTGACCTTTTCTGACTTCGCTTTTCTCTCATGTAACCTCAAGATACATCAGTTTTCATGTTGTAGCCAAAATACTTTCATCAAATCTATAGTAAGAGATTTCTGTCAGGGAGATGGCATGCCGCTTGCTGGTCTCCATCCCAGAGTTGCAGGTTTGTGTCTGTAAGCCATGGCTGTGGCACAGTGTCTGAAGCAAGTGATGTGGCTGGGCATAGAGGCTGTTGCTGCCTTGGTGGGAGGGTGGGCAACATAGTGCTAGCTGTGGAGCTACAACACAGCAGGCTGTCAAACACCCAGCCCCACTGCTCTGACTGGAACTGCACCAATCAGGTATGTGGATGTGGGGTCTGTCCTCACTGTCAGAGCAGAAGGCTGCAGTAAATCATGTAGATCAGCATTCCTTGGTAGGGAATGCAGAAGCAGCCACCTAATCCATGCCTGAAATGCATTAAAGCCCACTGAGAATACCTGTGTCAATACCAACAAAGGAGGAAACACACACACAGTTCACTTAATTCATTGCAGGTTCCAGCAGAATTAAATTGGCCATCACGTCCAGAAGCCCAGCAGCCAGTGCTGACCAACAGAGATCTGTGTGGTTTTGTCCCTGTCCATGCAGCACCCAGGCTGGCAACAGAGTAGAGCCAGCCAAGACAAGAGATACATGGTGGCCCATGAATGAGAGCCTGAGAAGCCTTCAGGTATTTGGCTATTACAAGTGTCCTCTACTGAAATGTCCTCAGGACAATGCAGGATTGGTGTTCCTCTTCCTGAGCAGAAGCAAGGCACAGGACTCCTTGCCTGCTCCCCAGGGGCTTCTACTGACTTGCTTGTGCAACCTCACTTCTGACCTCCTCCTGCATCCTCTCGGCCTGCCTTCCCCATTCCAACACCACCTCCATCCTTGAATCCTGTGTCCAGCCACTGGCACAAGGAGCTGTAAAGCTCCCATTCCTGTGGGTTCACAGGGCTGGGGCTGCTTCCTTAACCTGGTCCTCAGTCTAGCAGTTCCCCTCACAGAGCCCATCGCTCCTTTGAAGCTGCCAGGAAGGTGCCAATTGCTAATGGGTAGGCAGCGGGACTGCTGGGAATAGAGATGTCATTAAACTAGCACTTGATGACTTGTAGCCTCAAAGGGAAAATCTGAGTGCTGCATATTCTCTACACTCCATAGGCATGGTTTCCCATCTCTGTCACCCTTCTTTTCCCTCCCACGCTTCCACTGTTTGCTCTGCCAGCTGCTTGCCTTGCCCCAGGGGTCCTGCTGGCAGAGACCATCCCTGCCCTGTGGCTGGAGGAAGCTTAGCTCTGCACGAAGCCTCCCTGTCCCAGCCCTGTGCACTCATAAGGTGGGAGGTAAATAATACCTGTCATAACTCTTGTCTTTGAATATCATGAAAAAAATTGCTGTGCTTGATGCCTGCAGGTTGTCATTTCTCTTGCAATACTGAAAACATGGGACAGTTTAAAAAAGGGAAGTGCACTCATAAAAATTGGTGATACTTTCCTTTAGATCAGCTTTGTGGTTTTGTAGCCGGATATAAGGGGCACAGGGGAAAGGAAAAAACAGGGCAGGCTTGGGTGAATTGTCATTCCCTGGACAGGGAAATACTAGAGAGGGTCCAACGGACAGCTGCAAGGATGATGAAGGGACTGGAACATCTCTCTTATGAGGAAAGGCTGAGAGACCTGTGGCTGTTTAGTCTGGAGAAGACTGAGAGGGGATCTTATTAATATCTAGAAATGTCTGAAGGGTGGGTGTCAAATAGAAGGGGCCAGTCTCTTTTCAGTGGTGTCCTGTGATAGGATGAGAGGTAATGGTCACAAACTGGAACACAGGAAATTCCACCTCAACATGAGGAAAAACTTTTTTCCTGTGAGAGTGACAGAGCACTGGAACAGGCTGCCCAGAGAGGTTGGGGAGTCTCCTTCTCTAGAGACATTCAAATCCCATGTGGATCTGTTCCTGTGTGGCCTGCCCTGCGTGATTCTGCTCTGGGAAGGGGGTTGGTCTCAATGATCTCCAGAGGTCCCTTCCTACCCCTACCATCCAGTGTTTCTATGATTCCATGATTCTATTCTATGATTCCTGTTCCTGTCCTTTCCATGCCCCATTAAATGAAATAATGATACAGTAAAGTACAGAGTACTTCTGAAGTTGCATCCTCACTGGGAGATGTCATAGCTGTGATAGCCTAATGAGCTTGAAATGACTGAAGAGTGTCAATAGAAAAAAATCTATTGTGGGAAGATTTCTAATCCTCAGCACAGCAGGGAAACACTTTCTGAAATCCCAGCATGTTTGTCAGTGACAGCTCAGACTGTAAATTCATGTGGTACAAAAATATACTCTAGTAAAACACATTTTCATTTTTATTAATCTAGAGTATTGATGAAATAAAAACAGTACTAAACAAAATCTGAATGTGGAGTGTTGTAAAGTGAAATACACTTTATAAACCTGAATTTTTGAATGGTTTAGGGTTTTTTTAGAATTTTCCTATGTAACATGGGATATTAGGAGTAATTAAATCCTGAGAAGTACATCAAACAGCTTCCTCTGCTTTCAAAGACAGACAGCCAAGCTTTATATGTTAAAATAAACTGGGTCAAATCATCTAAATTACCTCCTGTCACTCAGTAACAGTCCTTGTGAATAGCGGTGAAGGAGATGTCACAACTTGATTTTATTAAAGTTCCTTGGTGTTACTTCAATTACTTTCTCATAAAGAAGCTAAGGAAAAAATGGCTAAGACTGTAAAGGAATGGATGCAAAAAAACTGAGTGCATGCCCTCATCCGAAGAGTGTGCTATCCAAAATTTACTGTTAAAATGAAGGGGGGGGGGGAATTATTTGTTCTGAGTCCACCACTGGTGCATTTACTGAGCTAGTGGGAGGCAGACAGGATGCAAGAGTCAGACAAACAATCAATCACAAGCCCAATGCGACTTGTTACAAAAAAAAATCAACCACATCACCAAATGCACAGACCGGAGTTCAGCACATGAGCTATTCCTTCAGCTCTGCTTGGCACTGGTAAGGCTTCGTCTGAAGTAACAGACCTGAGTTGAGTCCCTGTGCTTCAGGAAAGGCATAGGTCTCTTGGAGAAAGTCCAGAAGATACGGTGAGAATGGCAGGAGGTCCAGAAAACACGCTTGTAAAGAAAGATTCAGAACAAAGAACTGAAGAAAGAGAGGAAATGTGGTACCAAACACAGTTCAAATTCCAAGGAGTCTCTCAAGAGGAGGTTACACAGGTATCTCCAGGGGCTGGCCTGAGTGCAGGTGAACCAGAGTGGAGGCAAGAGAAGTGACCGAGAGGACCTGAAGGTTTTCCCTAACCCTTTCTTTCCAAGGTAGCACAAAAAGGGAGCACAACAAAGGGCAGAACATCTGCTTGTCCACAAATCTGTTGGCCAAAAGTCCAGTCCAAACCCTGGCCAGACCCCTCCTGTGAATGGGCTCACAGAATCACAGAGTGTTAAGGTTTGGAAGGGACCTTGAAAGATCATCTAGTCCAACCCTCCTGCCAGAGCAGGACCACCTAGAGTCGGTCACATAGGAACACGTCCAGGCGGGTTTTAAATGTCTCCAGAGAAAGAGACAGGGCTGTCCCTGACATGTGGGACAAGCACTTTCCAAAAATCAGTGCAGAACTGTAGCCTGTTATATTATCTATAGTCTCAATGGAGAAAAGTCTGTGTCATCTGCCTGGGAGCTGATACCCAAGATTTGCCACTTGATTTGATTGAATATGAGAGCACAATATAGAGGTAGTAAAAAATTACTAAAAACCTGTTACTTCTCTGTCTGTGTAAGCAAGGAGGAGAAATCAAATTTTTCCAGAGATTGAGAAATGGGTCTTGTTAAGTATCACAAATACACATAGTTTTCCTTCATAGTACTCCTTCACTTTCAAAGCTGCATCTGACAAAAAAAGCTAGTCTCCTTGACAACAAAATGAAGCCTTTTACACAGAGGGATCGAGCTGTATGGCTCATCACAACCTCCAAGACACCATCACTGGACAAAGGGTACTTAAAATAGGCAAACTCTGTATCACATAATTCGTGGCAACAATTTCCTTTACAGCCTTTCATGGGCAGAGGTATGGCTTAGAAACCAGAGGAATGTCAAGACAGTGAGTTAAAATGTCTGGATCAAATAAAGCACAGCAGTGCACTGACGCATTTTTGTAACCCAAGATTCTCACCCTTTCCTTGTTCTTTCATATTCATCTTATGCTAGCAATCATCTCTGTGAGACAGAGTACCTTATGACATTGGGTAGCTGGCTCTTGGCTTTTTTTCAGGCAGCTAACTCTTTTCCCTGTTTTTTAGCCTGGTGTAAAGAACAAGTATAAAAGTTGGCAATTAGAAATTCAGAAAACTAATGAGAGCCCTAATCAGAATTCTTTAATTTCTCTCACTCAGTTTTGTTATGTGTGCATTACAATCATATTGGTATGCAACAGTGGAAGTAGGATTAATTAATTAACAGTTTTCTCATTTTTGAATAAGAAAATCTCTGGAAAGGAATACTTTCATTTAATGTGACAGAGTACTTAGAAAGCTAACTAGGTATTCAACTGTTTTCACATTTTCCATTTTTTTTCTGAAATGTCATTTTTTCGGTATAAAACAAAACGGAACAAAAATAATCTCGTACATTGCTGGGTTTGCTCTGAGAAGAACTATGCTTTATGAAGCATCAGTAATTAGAGCTTGTTTTTAATAGCATGCTAAATTCACTACAGTCATCAGAATTTTTGCCCAATTCTGAAAACCATGGTTTTCACCAGGAGTCAAGAAGTTTCGGAGACAAATACTCCCAAATAGCTGCAATTGGGCTGGCATAGGCAAGCAGAGCATTTTGCCTCCATCTCTGAAGCAGAGGCACATTTTTTGAAGGACACAGAAGCGACGTTCTCGTTTTCTCAACCTTGTGTTGTTGCTAAAGGATTTGAGCATTTCTTCTGTCATCTCTGGTCACTCAGGAAATAAATGGACAGGAAAAATGGAAAATCTGCTATTAAAACAAGTGTGTCATACATCCTTGTTCTATCAATTCAATCAGGACCTAACAAATTGCATGCTAGTTAGGGCCAGGATCAGAGCAAGTATTTTTCTTCACTTACTGCATTTGTGATCTGGATGTTGTTATGAAAACAGAAATTGGATCAATGAAGTATGAGAATTAGCCAATGGAATAATTTAATGTACTGGAAAATATATGTAAATAAAGATAGAACTTAAATGGTTTGTGCAGGAAACAGCATGTTTAAGAAATGAATATCTGAAGTTTGCTCAAGGTTAATATCTATGTTGGCTGGTTGTTTTCTTCTTCCAGGCCAAGTGGGTGATGAATATGAAGAAGGTATGAAACGATTTGCAAGGATGAGCTTCAAAAGAGTTCATCTTTCATGTGAGCAAAGAAGCATCCAAACCCCATCCCTTGAGTTCTGCTCTGGTGAGCCTGGGACGTGCTATCCTCTTAACAATAATTAGTCAAATCCAGCAAAAGTAAGAATTAAGCTTTATCTAATCTCACAGTCAATGCTGGAAAAAGCTAGCTCCTGATAACACAAAGTCCCTCCCAGGTTTCCCTGCCCAGCACAAAGCCTGAAGCCAGCATGAAGCAGGGCAACCTAGCCAAATAATCAGCATATATCCCAGGAGCTCCGTTAGACACAAACTGGCAAACCACTTCTCTGCCTCTATTTCAGTCACTGCTGCTCCCTGCCTTCCCTGCACCCAAAGACACTGTTTGCTCAGCAGATATGCTCTCAGATCCTTTCCTCTGCGGAGGTGTGTGCACACATGCAGGTGCTTTACAACTAGCAAGTGATTCTTCAAGTGAAGCAGCATGGGCAATGCTGCTTGAAAATGATAGCAGTGGAGGCTGGAAGGTCATTTGCTTCAGACAGCTGAGAAGGTGCATTTAAATGCAGTTCAGAGACAGAAGGACAAAAGCTCATAATCCAAACTGTAGGAGGAGAAATAGCATGATGCCGGGGAGACAGTGAGAGACTCTGACATATGCAGATGAAAAGCCAGAGTGACCAAGTACCTCCAAAACAGAGAGTCCTGCTCTGAGCTGACCCTCCTCTCCCCCAGGGGCGAGGATTTGGATGGACTCCCTCCTTTGGTCTGAAAAGCATAGATATAGTCAGGACCATAGAGCATTTCCAGCCTTGCTGCACCCCATTGTTTCTGCTGCCACATCTGTTCCTCTGTCGTTGCCCTGAAACAAATACCGCGCTGAATTCACAGCAGCAATCACTCTGTTACCTTACTCTGAAAGATGCATTTATCATCAAGAGTAGAGAAGTTTCCGAGACAAACGTTCCTGTGCAGCAGCAATCAGCTTGGCAGAGGCAAATAAACCATTTGGTCCGTTTCCATGCTTTTAGATTAAAGCTCTTGTTAATGAGAATGCAGGGGCATCGCTGTAATTTTCTCAGCATTTCATTGCCAAAAGATTTGGGCCTTTCTTCTGTTGTCTCCACTCACTTTCTTCCTGGAGGAAAGAGGAAGATAAGGGTAAAGATTTCACATACTCCCTATGGGATAGGGGCCCTCCAAATAGAGAACTGAAGGGGTCAGTGGCAATGGTTTCCAGACACTGTGGCCCACTCGCAGATGCCAAGCTGGACAGTTTCCCATAGAGATCTCTGCACTCCCAATCTCTAGGAGAAAAATACAAAGTCAAAATGGTCCTGAGGTTTATTGCCTGTCCTCACTGGTGCACCATGAACCAGAGCTTGGAAACCATCATCTAAAGGATAAAATAAAAAAGTCTCAAAGGCTGGTGGCCATGTGTCTTTAGCACAGCCTCTCCATGTATTTTATACTAGGACTTCAGCAAATAAATCAAGTCTTTTATTTTTTCATGTCTCAAGACTTAAGCAGACTTACACATGGGATGTCAGGCATACGGGCCAGGTTGATGAGCCAGATAGCTAGTTGAGAATGCGTGAGGTGGAAGACAGTGGGACCACTGCGTGCATCAGGACATGGACACATAGAGAATAAGCAACTATTAGGATGGTCAGGAACCATTCACTGACTCCTGGAAGGAGAAGATACAGGAACAGATGTGATGATAGAGACATCTGGATGCTTCCCTGTGTTTACCACCTGCATATGCTGGAGTCCTTTTCCACTGCATCACTCTGTTTTTCCCCATGGTTTAAAGTATGTGTTTCTACTCAGTATTATTTCCTGGCACCTTTCTCATCTGCCATTTTCTCTGTCCTACATGGCATGGCTTTCCTTTGTTTCAGCAGCTCTTCTCATTTTTTCCCCAGCTTTGTTCCCTGACTGTTCCTGCATTAATTTATCCAGTTGGCTGGCCATTATGTAAAATATCGTGGGAACAGGATGTTCCTTTGATACATAATTAAGGACAGAGTGTGAACAGCTGATCTTCTGGCATTTTCACCAGGGAAAAAAGGGAAAAAAAGCTCTTCCGTTGCATGTCGATTTTAGATTAAAATTGCACTGGACAGAAGCCAGGTGGTGCAGTGACCCCAAGTATCACCCAAAACCTTCATTCTTCTCAAGCTAGGATGAGGAGCTGTCTCAAAAGTCAATTTCACACACTGTGGTATTTTCCTGCTTCCCTCAACATTAAGACATGCAAATAAGAGGAATGAGTGAGGACAGAACTCAGTCTGCTTTGGTAAGGAGTCTTTCAGTGAAAAAGGGCACGCAGTGGTGGGTCCATTGCGGAGACATGGCTTCTTGTGGTCCTTCAGCTCCTTCTTCAATGAAACACGTAGTCTCCAGGGGTACCTATGGTGTGGAGAGGGAATGGTGTGCAGAAGGCTTCAATGAGCAAGACATTGAGAAAGATGTGTGCATGTTGAAGACCAGCCAGCTGAACACTAGCTCTCAAGACTAGGCAAAACCAAATGTGTGACCTTTGGATCTAGAAATGGAAGAGAAGGATGAAAAGTTGGACCAGCCCCACAATGAAGTATGAGCACGAGCAGTTTGGAAAATGTCAAGACACTCTGTTGGTTCTCAGGTTATTAAACAGAGGTTAAGCACTAACTTCATCACGAGGTTCTCTTACCTACCCACAGAAGGGACACTCAAAATAAACAGCTATTTTTAGCCTAATTGAAGTCAGATAGAAAATAAAGATCTACAAATGTACTGCAAAAAGGAGCAAAGCACTGTAACATGTTACTAGTGGTGATGGCAGATACTCAAGGACTGGAATTTTTAAAGAAGAAACTAAGAGCTCAATGCTGCTGAATAGTTCAAACAATGCTTCATCTAGGATTGTCCTCCAGCCTGTGCTGAGCAGCACGACAGGTGAGATGATCACAGGGACCCTTTTAGGCCTTGTATGCTACCACACACACTTTATAAAAGTGTATTATAAGGCTGCCTGGCATCAGGCCATGTATGGTGAATATGTCCTTGCAGTGTACACATGATGTGTGTGCCTTTCAGTGGGTGGGATCTGAATCAGAAACAATCTGTCTCAAGCTTCACAGGGCTGAGGAACAGTCTGAAAGCCCATGCAGGCATGAGCATGGAAAACATGGAAAAAGGCAGGAGGCACAAGGGCCACGAATGGAAACATGCGCCTCAGATGTTTCCTCAAGCGTCGCAGTGAGGGCTGCTCTGATCACTGTGCTCAGCACTAGAGCTGGCCTGTGCATCTCAGACCCTTGCATATTGAAGCCAAGCCTCAGGAGATCATCACCACTACTTTGCACAAACACCATGTGAGCAACCTGCTCACCTGTACAGATGTCAAAAAGTAGTCAGTAAAAGCTGAGAGGTATATTAGGCTTTATTCTTTATCAGACTATTCACTCACACGCTTTGCTGTGTTTCCTCTGATGTGTGAAATATGCCATATGCCACATGTCAAGCAGGGATATTAGGAACCAGAGATGCTTCTATCTGTAGAAAACGTACTAATCAGGAGGGACACAAGTGATTGTCATCATCCACTCTGCTCTTGGAAGTTCAGCCATTGTGAAAATGTCAGAGTAGGCTAATTTATGCTGCACAAAGTATTTGACCTTCCCCTTTCACTCAGATGCACTTGAAATTATTCAGCTGATCCTAAGTAAATCTTGCAACGAGCACTAACTACCCAATGTTATTGATTTATGTTTTTATTGCCCTATATAGGATTATAACTGTAGAACTCTGTTCAATAGATCAAGCACTCTCTTTGCTTAAATAATATTTGCCACAGCCAATAACCTGAAGGCATCTTGGTGAAAAAAACCCTAGAAATATGCAGACTGTAAGCTTCATGGAGCTAAGAACCTTTACAACCTGCATTAATTTTCCATCATATCCTGAGAGACATACAGTGTGTGTTTTACTTTGGGTCAGTTGGACAAATGCACAGAATTTGAATGTTACCAAAAATTCTGTGTTTCTGTGTCACCTACAAATAACTGGATGCTTAGTCATAAATACATGCACACCACATGGTGTCATCCCCTCAGTGCAACCCTTTGTTCTTCACCTTTG
Organism: Actenoides lindsayi; assembly: GCA_025331215.1. Classification (NCBI taxonomy): domain Eukaryota; kingdom Metazoa; phylum Chordata; class Aves; order Coraciiformes; family Alcedinidae; genus Actenoides; species Actenoides lindsayi. The sequence continues at coordinate 62,375 of WTSP01009733.1, read as the reverse complement.
GGCAGCTTTGTTTTGCCTGCCCATGGTGCCTTTTGGTTATGCCATGCTAATAACATGCATGCTTCCAAAACTGCATCATCAAGTTTTAGTTTCAGGAAGAAAGAGCCAAGGGATTTTGCCCTGTAGCTAAATACACACCCAGGCTCCCTTGAACTTAATTTTCACAGACACTGTGGCTTTGAAGCTGCAGACAACAAACAACAGAGATGTGTTTCACTGCCAGGAGGTCCCAGCACCACAAGCAGTGTTCCCATTCCTGAAGCATGGCATCTCTGACAGGTTTCAGTAGGTGCTGATGTCTGTAACAGGTCCACAGAGTCACTTAATGCATTGTCAGATGTCTCACCCCTTTGGACAAGTCTGAGTGAGTGGATTATGCAGACATCTATTTTGGTGTGCTGGAGGATTTATTTGCACCCTGCTGTGATCCAGCCTCACCAGCCAGGATGCCCCTGTGCCAATAAAGCCACTTCAAGCTCACACAGATGGGGCTCCACCGACAGGGAGAGCTGATCCATGCCAACCCTCCTATTCCAAACAGGCATGCTGCCTGCCTCTCAGAGGGGACAGAACAATTTTCATATGGTAGCCCCTGAACGGGCAGGCTGGTTGCCAACTTACAGGTCTCTGATCTTCCAGGGGATTCTCAAACACAATTTTTAGAGGTTTGGGGTTTTTTTGTACCTCAAGGATGTGATGTTTTGGCATACGTTCAATTTCTCCATCAGTGGAAGCTGTAATAGTATCTTTGTTACACTATTCAGCAGAACATACCTTGCCTGCTTCCTTTTATTTATTTTCACAGCCAAATTCATAGCTTTTTCTATCTCTCAGGCACTGTTTCTGGCAACCTTTACTCTTCCTCCACCACATTTCCAGTCACTCATCAAATCCCACAGCTTTCTTTTCTCATTCTTGCTTAGTTGTCTTTTGAATAAATGTTTTATGGTTGGACCTTAGGGGAATATCTGTTTTCTCACTTTCTTCCAGGAAGGGAATGGGAATTGAATAGCATGGGAGGAAGGAGAGAAGCAGAGATGTTTCTTTTTGCAGGCAGGGAGGTCACTGTGACATTATGAGGTTTGTTTGTTGTTTTACATCCTATTTGGACAGACTTTTCTTACAAATTCATTGATCTTCAACAGCTGATGTATCTTCCTGCACTCTGTCTGGCTTGTTCCAAGCAGATACCACAGCATTCTCATAAAGAGATACTAGTGACTTCAAACTACAGACATCTGACTGGGGCTGGAAAATTCTATTGCAGCTTCTGCAAGTTCCTCTAACCCAAACTTCTGTGGGTATTTCCTCTGCCTGACATGGCCTGTCCACAGCACTGTAGGTAGAGATGTGTTTCTCTCCCCCTTCCTGCCTTCCATGGCTTTTTCTGTTTTTTGATACATTGATACCAACTTCATATCCCACTTCCCCTACTTTCCCTGTCCCAGTGTGTTCTGTCTCTACTCAGATCTCTAAACATTGCCTCTATTACTCCCCTAAAATGACCAATCATCCCAATTTTCCATTTCTCAAGCTGTGATTCTTTTGGTTTTTTCCCTCCTGTTCCTGGGGCACTTCTTTATATAGGAACATTTCCTTTATTCTCACTTGCCCTTCTCCAGGTTGGTTCTGATGGTCATTCTGCATCTTTTCATCCTACTCAGGTAGCATCTCTGCCCTCCACAGCTTGATTTTCATTGGGTCATAGTCATTAGTCAGTCAACAATTTTCTATAAATGCTCAGTACTACTTTGGTCTTTTTGCATCAATTTTATTCTGACAAATTTCTTAAGAGGGTTTCCATTAAGCAAATATTGAAAGCTTTGGGCTGTATCACGTCTGCTCCTGGACCATTGCTCAGACAATTTTACCTTCAGCGAAGTTGCCGGACTTCAGGAGGTTGCATTTCTCAACAAATCACCAGGCTTTCTTTCCCCTTCATATTTCTACTGAATTGATACTTCTTGTTTGTTAACCCACAAAGGACATTAATAAAACTTCCTAGGGTAATTCTTCTGCAACAAGATCCTTCTTGCTGTGAGAGAAGTTTGTTGTACCCCAGCATCTCTTTCTGGTCTGCTGCAAGATGTGTGCATGACAAAGACCCTCTAATGAACACAAATAACTTTTTTTTAACTTCATACCAAGCACTTCTCACTTCTGCAGTTCTTTGTTCCTGTGAGTGACCGTGAGCCTTCATCTACCACTAACTGTAATGGGCATGTTGTGAAAACACATCAGCATGTCCTTAATAAGGCTGGAATCAGGAGGTGGTATTTATTCTTGTACTTTCTAACAAGCCCAGAACTCTAGCTACAAAAACAACATCACGTCAGAGAAAAAAAAAAAAAAAAAAAGCTGCATTGCTTGTTAAAACTTTTCAGCAAAAGGTGCAGCTGTAAACAGCCAGATAGAGACTTCTGAAAAAAAAGTGATGAAAACAAACTTTCTGGAAGTCAAATTAAAAACTGCATGATATATCAATATTTTTTTTTAAGACTTTGGAGTCAGTTCTACTCTCCACATTATACTTATTTTCAGAAATAAAAATATTAATACTATGGCTAAAATAAAGTTGCTTAATATAGGTTTAACAGAATACACAATAAATTACATAAAAAACACGTTAAATTCATGAAAAAATTAAAAGAGAACATAATATTTTTCCTATGGCAGCAAAGAGTATATAGGAAGTCAGTAAAGCCTGACCAAAATGGGTAGCTTTGGTTTTAGTTTACTAAATGCAGGGGTAAAGCAAGTGGAAAATGATGATTCTTGGGAAATAAATTGCACGGAAGGAAAAAAAAAAAAAATAGAACTCTATTACTTGAAGTGCTTTGAACTGCTGCATTGTTTTACTCTGGTTTTCTGCTGTCCTGAGAGTTATGAAAAAGAGGCTTGTTGAAATGAGGTTGGATTCTTGTGCAAGCACCACTTGTGGAAAAAAAGATAGAGATCAGGCAAACTCTGGAACCAGGCCACGGATCTGGTCCATGGAGCCCATTACCCTGCCTGATTGCTGCCAAGAACAGATGCAAACAGAGCAGGGGAGGGGTACAGTAAAACCTGAGCCCAAGTTCTCAGGTCAGAGAATTTCAGATACTATAGTGTTGTGTTGGTGCACAGAACAAGGAAAATTACATATGCAAAGAATGAAAATGATTTTAGTGAGTAAGCCCCCAATGAACGGTCCTGATGAATCTGGAGGCACAATTAAATCTCATATACAATATAAAAAATAAAGCATTAATGCTGTTCAGCACTAGTTAGTGGTACCTTTCCTACTGAAACCTATATTATGCCTCTCTGTGCTGCACGTGCTGAGATGCTGTTATTCTAATAATGTCCTGTGGCCCCAAAATGATTGTTTTGGGGTTTTTTTATGCAAAACCACAGATTTTGCACAAACACAATCAGAAGATAATACTTTCCACCCATCAATCTATACAATAGCTCTCTCCTTGAAACAATCAAGACCATCTAGCAGGAAATAAAGCAAGTACCAGGATCAGTTCTGTAGTGAGGAGACAATGTCCTGTTTGGAAGATAAGGAAGCAAGTTGAGCAACCCTTGCGAATACTTCGTAATGCTTTACAATGTCCATGGGCTTCCTAAGATAAAAACAGGAGACTGGATGTTGAGACACTAAAGGTGAAATAATCATGAGGCTTGACAGCTTTAGGGGCCTTAGCTCATCTTGCATGGCCTGTAGATAAGAGAAACTAACCTAAACCAAGTAAGAACTCACTGTTAACAAAGAGGGGCTACCAGAGATAAGCTGGACCGTACCAGTTCCGGCATTAGAAGCCTGTGACATGTCAGCATTTTGAACCAAAGGTGAAAAATACACTGCGAGGTAGACTGGGAGCCTTCCTCCCAAAGACCCCGGCCCATGACCACCAGACAGCAGTGCGCAAGTGCCAATGGGAGGAGGCCTATGATAATGAGTTCCCAGAACTGATTAGAATCATAGTATAATGAATATGTAGCTAACTATGTTGAATGTGCATGATTCAGTGTAATAAATACCTGCTCACTGGACACTTCAGTGTGCAAGTTAGGAGAAGAGATCCTCCTGGCACCCAGCGCCTTAATAAACATACCTGCTTTATAACCTTTCACGGATTGTAGAGTTTGATTCCGCATGTCAGTTCTGAAGGGAAACTGTCCAGTTTTCTGGGTGGTGATTTGCTGGGAGGCCTTGTTTGACAGCAGGAATAACAAAGCATCTTTCCTTGAATCACAATTAAGACTTTTCAACGCAGGCAAGCAAAACTGTTATTGAGAACAACAACCTTCTGGCCACAAGAGAGGCCAAACCTTGGCCAGTTTGTATTAAGGTTTTGAAAGTCTGATCTCACTTCTCCTGAACCATCTTTATTTCACCCTGAAGGTACTACAGCTCCTGATAGGCTGACGTATCACCCACAAAATGTTGCCAGTTGCCTCAGACAGGGCTCCAGGCAGATTTAACAGGATGATCACTAGAAGTGGAGTTTCAGGAGGCCAACTGGGCCATGTACCATTGAAGAAGGATGTCCAGGAATGATCTCCAGGAGCTGGGCTGCCCTGCACCATGGCACTGCTCAGACACGCAGCACCATGCAGGGTGGTCGCCATGCAGTTGATAGCAGGTACCACCACAGCTGTTTGCAGCACTTGGACGATGGGGGATTGCAATGCCTGTGAGCCTGTGGAAATCAGACATCCCTCTGATCGAGATCAAAGCAGACAACAAAGCTTCACCAAAGGCTATCAGTTATTAATGTCTAGTCACTGCCATGGTTTGCTTGCACAGAAGCATTTGGCATCTTCAGTAGTCCTCTATTAAAATCTTAAGGTCTTATTTATTGATGGATTTAAGCTGCTTTAACCCTTCATCCCCTTTAAAAACCACTTGTAATGCACAAAGAGACTGGTTTTCTCTTGGAGGACCTGGAAACACCGTCAGTCACGTGTCCCAGATTCCAAGTGGTGCTCTACCTTTCCTTCCTATCAGTATTAGCAGTGGAGGAAGGATGGAATTTGCTGGAAGGGGAATTCTACAATAAACCACCAGAATATTATACATAGTAAGAGGAAGAGATATGAAGACTGACATATTTTTTACTATTCTATGAGGCTTATCCAGAAATATGATAGAAACAACTGAGTGAAGATGGGAGATTGTACCCCACGGCAAATCCATGGGAAGTCCACCCACTGACAGGAAAGAGGTCCAGGGTGGCTAGCATAAACCCACCAGTGACAGCAAAGGAAGAAATGAGAAAGCCTTGGCCCTAGGTTTCCAATACTTCTCTCATTTGAGGTTCCCCCCCCATTTCCCTTCAGCTGGCCTAACTTCTCTTCAGTTAAACCCAGGGTGGCATGTCATTTCCTGGCTGCCATGGCAAAAAAATGTACTCTACTTAATCATACTTCTAAAAGCACCTCATCGCTTTGCTGAATTGTGTGCACTCAGGATGTCTCACCATTGTAGCTAATCCTCTGCACAGCACTAACAGCTCAGGCCAGCTGGCTGGTGCTCATAACTACCTAACATTTATTCAGTCTAATTCCCAAAGTGAAAACAACTTTGCAGTTAGTGTGGATCTCTACCAGTTCGTTTAGAGCAGAAAAGCTCATCTAAGTTCTAATAGAAGTCTTTGATTACTAATGTATTCATGGAGATTTAGACTCCAACTGAAGTAATTAATTCCTTGTCCACTGTAGACAAAATGAAATGGTGCTAGAGATGGGAAATGCATGGAAGAATATTTTCATTAAAAACTGAATACAGCCATTTACCAATTCTAATTAGAGTGGCATCATTTGCACTGCTATAGTTAAAGGCTTATTGGTGTTTCTGGTATAAATAGGCTGCCTTTTATCATAACTTCTCAGTATGCATTTGCACTTGGATAGATCATGACAGGATGTATTAGCCTATTTTTAAAATGTTTTTAAAATCTTAATTTAATACATTTTTCAGTGTAAGTAGAAGTTTAAACCTAGCTCTGAGAGGAATTAAATGCCTCTACTGTAGAGCTGTGTTGTATTAGGAAATCCTTTTAGCATTAACTAAATGAGTTTTCTGTCCCGAAAAACATTTTCTGAGTTTTCAGGATTTTTCCTGTTCTCTATATTAGGATGAGACCAAGACCCTACCAAAGTTATTAACAATAAATACAGTAGAAAAATAAGCATTGCCTTAAACTGACTTGGGAATACCAGCATTTGATGCCCATCTTTTGACAGGTTCAGGAAAAAAACTTATTCCTGATCTTCTGCACCTGCAGTGCATGGCTTCCTAAAGTATCTGGGGCTCTCTTCTCACAGTTTCTTGTGCTGATGCATTGCTATGTTAACCTTGATGACTTCCCTAATGATCCTCCTAAAGTCTCACCTCTAGATTTGCACAGAAATTTTGCCTGTAAACTGAGAAATGTTCCTGGTCAATCAGCATTTGACACCAGCTCCTCTCTGCTTCACCACACTCCTCTTTGCACCACTGCAGGTGTTCATGTGCCCTTTTGGAGGAAACACCTCTCTCCAAGTGACCTTCCAAGGGGATAAAATATCCTGTGGTGCTGTTAACTTCTGCTCTTTTACATCCACTCACACACAGTATCTGGGAGTTTATCTTAATTTCTACTAGCAGGAGAGAGAGGCCAAAACGTTTTATGAGCCCTGTTATGCCAGATCCTGTGGGAAAGGATTTCAGTGTGCTCATAAGCTGAGGCTGTACCACTTCACTTATGTATGAATTAAACACCTACGTTTTGTGCAAGCAGGCATCCTCACACCTGCTGCACAGAAGTACTGGCTGCCAAGGTGTAGTCAGCTGCAGATGGAGAATAGAAAACTGGCCTCCTTGCAGCAAAACTGCATGTGCCATGTCTCTGCCTAGCTTTGCATAGAAGGAGTAGAAAAGAGGTGACAGAGAAACTGTCCCAGGTTAGAAACACTTCTGAGCTGAGGAACGTGAAGTCCAAGGAGACAGGGCAGAGAGAGCTGGAGGAACAACAGGCTGGTCAGGAAAAATGTCTTTTCTTCCATTCATACATCTGGGCAAACACGAATTTTCCAGTTTTCATTTAAAGGACATCTTGTTTGAGGCTTTTAAAATATATTTATTAAAAAAAAAAAAAATCTTAGCAAGTTTGAAAAAAGCTCTCATGTCATCAGACACCAGAAAGTGAATGAAAACATTTTGTTCTGCTCTCCCTGTTTCCTTTCTTTGCAGTAGTAATGAAGTGACTTCCTCAGGCTCACACAGGATGCCTATGCCTGATCCAGGACCTGGACCTGTTCCTGAGATTTTACCTAGGGTTTTATCCAGATCCTTCCTTTTTCTTGCAGATGAGACATAGGGGGATTAAATATAGATTCTGTGGGCACAGAACCCCAAAGGCAAACAAAATTCAACTACTGAGCTATGTTATATGCATCCCTTTCAGGCATAAGGAATATAATTCAAAGTTGATTCTGCATTTCTGAACTCTCATATTTACTATTACATTACACACTTGTCCACTCAGACAAGCCCCTTTTTATTCTTGTCCCATGGCTGCAAAGATTAAGACTTGCCACTGAAAGAAGAAACCTGAGTAGCTTTTGGACAACATTACAGCAGAAGGAAGTGGGAGCTCACATAGCATTGCATTGCTCCCAACAGTATCAGTGTCTTAGAAACAGAGGTAGCAAACACTTCTATTTACTGAGTGAAAACACGTAAAATAGAGTTGGGGCTTTCTTCTACCAGCTTGCTAGAAGATGTGAATTATTTTTCTCTCTCCAAATGCAGCTTTAACATACTACCAATGCAAAGCAGCTTTGTCTTACTGGTAGTGATTGTCATATAGACATCAAGCCTTCATTAGACACATCAACACTGTGCTTACCTTTTCCAGCAGTAGGTGCTGGGACACAATTAGGATATATCTTGGATACCCTAAACCATTCTGCGCAGGTGACTCCAGGAAGTGGCCAATAGATCATTGTGGGACAACTTCTCTTGCATTACCAATTGCAAGCACAGAAGTTATTTTTGACTGACACTGCTCCCAGACTTGTCAGCCCTGGACATTAGTGTGCTCAGCTGATGTGCTCTTGCAGTGGCAGCTGAGTCAGAACAATTTTAGGAAGTTACAGTTGGCTACTGAGGGTGTCAACTAGTCACACACATACTCAAGCACGTGCTAAGAGCACAGCATCATGAAAGATGGCTGCATAGCAAGATCCTCAAGTAGTGGCTTTGCTGAACCTCTAACTCCCTTCCTATAGCTGGATGAAATGTTTGATATGTCACCACCCCTCATTGCCTTGAGGGCAATCAATTGAGTGAATGGAAGTAAAATCATGCTGGAATTTGGGTATTCCTGCTCAAATAGGCAAAATCTTGAGGCTTGTCGTATTCATGTCATATATCAGTGATGAAGGTCATGTTCTAGCCAAGTTGCACTCACAGCCCAGAAGGCCGACCATATCCTGGGCTGCATCAAAAGAATAGTGGCCAGCAGGTCAAGGGAGGTGATTTTACCCCTCGATTCTGCTCTAGTGAGACATCATCTGGAGTACCAAGTCCAGCTCTGGAGTCCTCAGCACAAGAAAGACATGAGCCTGTTGGAGCAGATCCAGAAGAGGGCCACTCATCCAAAAATGATCAGAGGTCTGGAAAACCTCTCCTGTGAAGAAAGGCTGAGAGAGTTGAGGTTGTTCAGCCTGGAGAAGAGATAATGAGTTCCTGATCTCAAGAAGCTCATCTTGAGCTTGGCAGAAGAAAGCTTGTTTTGCAGCATGGACATGAAAGTTCTGCACTGGCAGTTGACAGTGATTTGTAAGTAAAGTGAAGGGTGAAACAGAAAAAATCCTATTATTAAGTGGGTCTGCCTTCTGAACAGGAGATGGTCATGAACACACAGAAAATGGAAGTCTTGTTCAGGTCCTGTAGAAGTGATAGCACCAGAAAACAGCAAATTGTAGTTGAGCAAGCAAGTAGCAGCAGCAAGCAAGCAGAAGCTTCACAGAGTCTGCTGAAAACATATGAGGGAAATTCAGAGTGGATGGCAGAGTGGCGTGAAGAAGAAAGCAAAAAAAAGAGTTTGCATGAGAGACAATTCTTTCCTATCCCTCCAGATTTGTGCCTCATCCATTTTACTTGAGAGGTGAGGTATGGCAGCATGTTAATAGGAAAGATGTTTGCTTTGCTTATAACTGTGACCGCTATATGATCGGCAGTACCCTTCTAGCAAAGACAAGTGAGGATCCTGCTTAAATATGAACAAATAAATAAATAAATAAGCAGGTAGACAGGTAAATGAATATTAATCTCTACACACATTCTAAGAATCCTTTTTTCTTCTTCTTCTTTTGACTGTCATGTAGGCATCTGTAAAATATTAATTGCTACAGCTTTTAAAGCAAACTCTCCTGCTAGGCACCCAACAGTGAATGCTACTATGGCTGTTTACACCTCTAACTACTTCTTAGTAGTTAGGTAGGTGCATGAGTTAATACAGAGAGATTTGTGTCATTAGTTCTGCTGTGTAAAGGAGTCAGTTGTGGGTGAATTTTGGAGGTCAATGAGAAACCAGGAAATTCCTTAGGGGATATAAAGAGTAGACTCCAATTTTGCTCACTCGGAACTCAAGCAGATAGTCTCTAAATCTATGGCAAAGACCTCACTTGGCCTCATAGCACAGGAACACAATCCCAGAGGTGTTAATCCATGGGCAGTGTGAAGTCCTCTGCAGTGTGAAGTTCCATGGCTCTGTCTCCCCTTGAGTGAGGACTCCCTTGCCCATCATCTTTAGTGGATCCTATTCCATGGCAACTGCTTTCTGTTGTTCTCCCAACAACCTCCCCACACAACTTGCCTGCCCTTCTCTGAGATGCTCTCCCCACTGTCCTCGCCTTTGCCTCCACGGTGCTGAAGTTCATCCTCAGGTGGGCATACGGATGAAATAGGAGACCCTCACCTGCCCCAGCACACAGAGGAGGGGGGAGACTGGCTCGTCAAACTTGGGTGCTTGCTCACAATTTGTAGCATTCCCCTTTCTTTCTGCTTCCTGAGGACTGACTTGACACTGTAGAGGGTTCAAGGTCCTCACAAATTAGCTTTTTAACCCACTGTTCACCAGTCCCCCAGAAGTGCTGTACTTCTTGTTCATGAAGCAATTACAGCTAGACAAGAAAGTCCTCTTTGTTGAAAAGATCCCTCTTATGTTGCCATGGATATGGTGACTTGCTTCTAAACTCCTTTTTTGCCCTTGCAGTATGTGATCTCTACCATGATCTCTACATTTTGATCCATATTAAATATCAATTCTAAATGAATTGCCATTCTGCTTTTATCCTGTGTTCACCAAACTGCTATGCAATGCAGTCATTTATGATCCACCTTCTGCCAGTCTTTGCAATCACATCATTGCTGAAAAGGCAAGAAGAAGGAAAAGATGATTTGGCTGAGTAAGTTTTTTGCTTGTTGCTTGTTCCTTATTTCTTTGAGGGACATTCTGTGCTGCAACAATAGAGATAAAATGGATGTGGTGAAAATAATTAATTTTTAAACATGTTCCCACATACAAGCGCGAGATACCCAGAAGTTGGCCGGTAATGTCAGAGAAAAAAATCCACACTAACTCTGCAATTTATTTATTCATTAGCTTTGCTTTTTTATATGATGTATGGAAGCAATGAATTTTGGGAATAATAATAATAATAAAAAAAAAATTCATGTAAGAAAATGAAGCCTGAACTGCAAGTATCTAATAAGATGTCATTGGGGGGGGGGGGCTAGGGAGGATTATTTCTACTTTTATTCTAACTGTGGTATGTATGTAGTCACAGATCTCCTTCATAGACCTCTCATTGGCCTGAAAATGTCAACCTAGGATCACCCTTCTCCGTCTGCTATTTGTTTTTGAGAGTCTGCTTTCTCTAACAGCTCCTTTCAGGGCATGGAAAATGAACCATCTGGGGGTGGATCTGAAGGCAGAGTGCACCCACAGAGTGGTGGAAGACAACTGCAAAATGACCCTCACTTCTTCCCCTGTTCTGCAACAGTGCTCCCTGAAATGTTCTGCTTTGCACTCACCCAAGGACTTACTCCATTTTAAGCTCTACCTTTAAGATCTACCACAGCCACAGTGGCAAACACCTTTGCACATGACATAAGAAGCAATTTGCTCACCATTTTTCTAGAAAGGAGGGTTAAGGTGCACTCCCTAGGCTGTTTCTATCTGGTGGAGCAGGGAGAGAAGGTAAACATGGGTTTGCAATACCTCTGTCAGCAACAGAGAAAATGAGGTGAGGTGTATTTTATTTCAGAAATAATTTGTGCTTCTGTAGCCCAGCTGCTGTCATCCATTCCCTTTGGGCTTTGACACCACAGGGCAGAACCCCAGTGAGGTAGCCTTGTTGCTCTCCGTGCTGGACTTCTGGGCTTGGTGGGGGTTATTCAGCTCCGCACCAACACCCAGGACCTGGGAAGTCTGGACTGAGCTGTCTGTATCCTCAGGGTATTTGAACCCCAAAGCAGTTTTTAATGGTATGTGTGCTGCAGCCACACCCCAATGTGTAGTTGCAGGCAATGCTGAGCCAAGACCTCCTCTAGGACCATCCTTCTGGGTAAAGCTGTGCCCATACAGCATGAATGCAGACACTGCAGGGACAGGAGGAAAGCCAGTTAGTGATGATCTGTACCTCCAGTTCAGCACAGCCCCACCATAAAAAGCCACACTCAGGGCTTTTAGGTTTTTCACTTAAGTTATGATCAAACCAAAATACATAAATAATACTGGGAGTAGAGTGACTGAACCTGCTTGGATCCCAGATAACAAATCTGGAAAAAAAATAGCAGGTGATATTACATATAAGGACTGTGAATATGGTTTAGCTGTCATGCAAAGCTAAGATGACTGTAAGTGGTGTTTCTATAACAAAAATCTGAACGATGTGCAGAGAATGGGGTTTGGTTTTTTTAGTTAAAAATGCTGCTTTAACTTATAAGGAAGTAACTAGTTACTGTGTGTTGTGCAGTGCTATTTGCAGCATCATTAAGTCTCCCCTGAAACCTTGCTATTGGAAACTGGATTTAGCCAGGCACCATTATGAGCCCAGAAAACTGTACAAAATTGCCTGCTTTATTCATATAATGATGCCTAAAATGTTTACACTTGCGTGCCTCAAATCAGGCCTCTCTCTATTTATATTCCTAAATTAGAGTCCATTTGTTATTCATGGCTTGCTTACCTGCAACAGATAGATTGGGTTTTTCATGTGACCCATCCCATCCTCTCTCAAGGGAGTTTGGGGTAATAAAATATTCCTCATTTCCTAGCAGCACACTGAGCTTTCTATAATATAACCCATTCCAGACATTTTGGCATTTCTACTTGGCTATCTCAGACAGCACCTAAATATGAGAAAGGCACTAGTGGGACATGGGCTTAAAAAAATCCTCCTAAATATTTATCCAAATTTAATCAATTGTTCTTCGTGTGTCTATAAAAGCTCAATATTGGAATCAGTATGTGGTGTTAGCAGAGGGTCAAGTTATGAGTTTGCTGAGGGATTACCTCCTTCTGCGTGCAAAGGGGAGGGTAAAGGAAAATGTAAAGTATTTAAAGTACATTTCAGAGATGAGGGGAAATGATTTGTCTCGATGTTTTTGCCCACCACTGAAAACTTGGTACCTATAGTGAAATTTGACCTGTTCAGGAGCCTTTGTAGGTAAAGACATTTCTGTAGTTCACCAAAGTATGAGGAAGCTTTGAGATATGATTACATGCTTTTCTGAAGGAGTGACCTACTCTGTTTCCCATCATTTCTGGGGCTCCCCACTTCTCTGCAAGTCCCTGAGAGCTCAGCTGAGCTATGGTGGTGCTCATCAGGACACCTTTCCTCCATGCCAGCTCCTGCATTATGCATGGCTGAAAAATGCACACAGACAGGGAGAACTCACTTTAGGAGCCTCAGAGGAAGGGCGCGAAGTAACCTTTGCAGCAAGGGGTAACCTCTGCACTGCTGCTTCAGAGATCTGGAATTTCCCTCCTTTGTCCCTGTCTAGAATAAAATCCTTCCCAAGGCTCAGCATTTTCTCCCTGACCCATGATGTCTGGCAGTGTGATACACGTGTGCTGGTCATAAAGTCATTGCAAGCTGCTATTGCTCAGGTCTTCTTGGCTCTTCTCTAGGCACCTCTTTCCCTCTCTGGGTCATGCCTGCACAAGTTCTGTTTTCCAGGACTGGAGAGGACTTCCATCACCTCCCAGATGGACAAATGTGTCCAAACTACCTCAATGGTCCCCATTTTGCAACATCCATGCCCAAATCTGGTATTTCTGATACAGTTAATGTAGGCAAGCTCAGCTTTACACGTAATGCTGATGTGGTGACTAAGGTGCCTGCAAATCTGTGCTCCCCAAAAGTTTCCTGCACTCCCCTTCCCCTTATTTGTGAATGTTGGTCATTCCTTCCATAACTCCATCTCAGCCACATTCAAAACCCAGCCATGCCCCGTGGCACCATCTGTGGCTTTTGTCAGGTGCCTATACTAGTATCTGTCATGTCCAGCAATTAATCATATAGTACCCAGCAGCATTCTCTGTGCTCTTCACTCAGCCCATCCTCTGGCCAGGAGTGTGCTGGAGCCCCATGGCTCCCTGCAGCTCCAGGAGAGGGCCAGAGCCGTTCTGTTCCAGTGGAGGAATAAGCCTTCCTGCTGAGGCAGGGCAACAAAGCTTAGGGTGAGAAAGAAAAAAAGGTTGCATAATTCCAGGAATATATTGTTGCTCAAAAAAATATGACATATGCCCTTCACTTGAAAAAGCTGCTAACAACAGTATGTGCATCAGGAGCAACTTTGGGCTGTGGTACAAAACCAAACACAAAGGGCAGACCTTTTTCCTCTTGGTCAAGAAAGTGTTATTGCTCATCAGCTGCTGGATGCCCCATAGAGCCACTGCTAAAGGAAAAGGTTTATTCCTCCTTCTTTAAAGTTGCACATCACTGAAACAAAAAGTATGGACCTATAAATATTGTGTAATTTAATCTTACCCTGTGTACTGTATCCTGCCAGTGGCACTGCCTTTTCTCTCAGTCACAGCACTTGCTGCTATGATTCCATGTTGAAACCTCTGCCAGCTGCTGGAATGTGCACTCACATCAGCAGCTCCTTCCAGCAATAGCACTATTAAAAATAATGAAATGTCAGGTTGTGCTACTTACTGTTCATCTAGATCCATTATGGAAATGTGTTGCAGGACCATCACAGCCTGAGTCAGTCCTTCATCCAGCCTTTGGAGGGATAAAATACAAAGGCATTTACAGTTTTAAATAGCACCTTGGTTCCTGGCTTTGGCTCACTTCTGTCTGAGCAGTGCTTTTCGCAAAGGATGTACGGGGCAACCTCTTAGTGAAAGAGGCACCAAACAAATCTTGCTTTACTGACAGCACTTCTATCACTAGACAGAACTTCTGCTATTTTTATCCACCAGAAGTGAGTGAATTAGAGTGCAATGAAAGGATGTTGGCAGCTCTGGAAGGAATGGACTGGCACAGGATTGCAGGAAGTTGGGATAAACAGGTCTAATAATATAGAAAATAAAAAAGTAGAGTACATTGTACAGTAAGCTTCAAATACTGTTAGCTACACTGCCAGAGAGACCAATAACATTCTGTCATTATTGATTTCCACTGGGGATTGAAGGAGGTCTCAGAGGAGGAGGAACAACAAAACAATGCAGAAGATACAAGAAACATGTAGAGTTGTGTGGAAGATACTGGTAACTGGAATTTCTCATGCAACAAATGTGCTTTAATTCTCTCAAAACAGTTTAGCCTGATTGCACAGACAAGTAAATTTCCACCTATATTATTCCTCTCACTGGGAATTCTCCACCTGCTTCCTCTAAATAATCACAGGCTAAATGAGATGAGTCTAAAGGAATACAGACTAGACAAAGAAAACACTGTTTAATAGCGACGGGGTGTGCAGTGTCTCTAGAATTACATGCAGAAATGTCCCACCTGTCTCATCTGATTTGAGACTGCACTGGTGTTATGAAGGAAACAAACCTGCTTTATCCCTCTGTGATCTCATAGCATCTCTTGTCATGAGAATGCCTGGGTCATATCTCTCACCTGCATGTCATAGCGAATACTCACAAGTGCACACACACACACGAGTGGACAATATGGCCAAGTAATGGCACATAAAGTTGTTTCTGAGCAATATGAGATTCCAGAGGGAACCCTCTTCAGATGCTTCTGTAGCTCCAGGATGTGACCCCCTTCCCAAGTGGGGCAGACCCATTGCCCATTTGCTCTTTCTGTGCATGTACCAGAAAAGCATTGGGGTTAGCATTGCCCTATAGATACACAGCTTTCCCAAGTCACAGCAGTGAGTAAAACAGAGTGATCAAATGAAGACTATCAGAAGGAAACAAAGCTGTCAACTCATCAGTGATACGACTGAGCAACCACCCTCTGCATCTGGGATGCACCTGGTAGCCCATGCAGACAATTGGGCAACCATCAGCAACAAATACTGTGCAAAGCAGATGTGCCATGCACGCTAGAAAAACACATGACCCATGAAAAACACTGTTTCTAACAGTGGTGTATCTAAGCTGGGCTCTATCATGTCAGAAAGTTTACAGAAAGAGAGTGTCAGCTCCTCAGGATAAGGCGGTTGACACCAAGAGGAACAGCAGACTCACAGTACAGAAGTGGCTTCTTACTGTATCCAGTGGTGGTGAAATTACTTATTTAACCAACCATAGCTGTAAGCATTCACTTGCTTAATTGCTTGCAGCCATTATCTGAAAACGTGTTCTCAAAAAATCTGGATACCTCCTTGGCCCATAATTTTTTCTAAATTGTTAGAGCCTAATGCATCTTCGATTGCTGGTGAGAAAAACCTGCTATTTAGTGAACATTTTCCTGGGCATTGGCACCTTTACTATGTTCTAGAGAATACAAAATGCTACTTCAGTATTTGTAAAAGAAAGAACAGGAATAGAAGAGTGGATGTCTGAGAGGAGATGTTCTTCATACCACTTGCTCTAAAGGTGTGATCCACCACCCATTAAACTGGGCAACTTTTGTTATCGGTTTCAGCAGCCTTTGGTTACAACTGAAAATTATGCTGTGAAAGTGTCTGAAAACACTTGAAATTAATCCAGTAGAGGTTACTATATTGAATATTACTATCAGACTGAAACAAATTTCTAGTCTTTGATCATCATCTTCATTTCCTCCTTTAAATCCATACTGAGATACATCCTTATTAAGAGCTCATGTTATGTCCACCTCTATCACCCGGTTCAACATCACCACTTAACCATTTGAAATTGGCAACGGAAGTGTTTTCAAGCAACATTCTGAATCAGTGATCTGTCCCCATTACAGTCAGGCTAAGAACCATACAACATCTCCAGATAACAGCTGAAATTACAGCAGCACTCTGTGTCATAAAATTTACAGTAATGACAGGCATACCCCCAATGGAAGAGATATATTTAAAGAACTGCTGCAGGATGAAACGAGTCAAAGTTTGGGGCACTTCTGTGGAAAAAGAGTTACAGAAGGTCTTTATTCTGTAGGATTTTATCACCTATAGCTATTGCCTACTAACAACTTTAGACATGCTTTGCTTTAGGTACACAGTAGGAAACTGATTTTGTTTGTCATCACTTCAACCACTTTTTTCCTTTTCTGTGCAGTTCTGTGTGTTCACGTTTTGAATCAAAGCCCAATGCAATTATTTGCTCCATGTCTCCACAAGTGTTTTTTATTAAGCTCAGAAGATGCAGACTTTTGAGGTTTAAAGACACTGTTTTGGCTATTCCTTATCTAGCAATACGAAAGTAATTTAGAAGCATTTCTTTTTCGTTTGGCAGAATAACACTAAATTAGAGGGAAAAAAAATCCAGTTATTGTACAATATGGACTAAATCACATACTTCAGCACACTCCTGTTTTAGCAGAGATATTCTGTGTGTGCTCAGATAAACTGACTTCTGTACTAGAATCTCCCCAAAGATACAAAGTAATGGAATAAATTTGGTATGAAATTTGAATGCATTTTTAACAGATCTGGAGTTTAAATATTGACTGTTTTCAGCTTAAGAGGAAAAAATATTCCATCAATGAATAATCATCCTAAAGCAAAGAGTTTTTAAGAGACATCCTATTCAATTTACTTTATTCCCACAAAAATGTGGGCTAAGTTTCAGGCTGCACTTTCATCCACTGGTTATTTGTAGCAAAAATTTAAAATATAATGTTATGATAATTCATTTTGGGTGCCATCGAAATAAGAAATAAATAATCTCCTGTCAAGAGTACTCTGTGCTGTGTGTTTGCTCACAGTTGAATCAACATTAGGGGCTTTTTTCAAGTCCAGAAAGGTTCCAGAAAAACTTCTGCAACAATGATGAGCATGGCATTGAAAATACAAACTACAAGTGTTTTGAAGCCCCTTAACAGTATTTAAGATTTATTTTTTTTTCAAATCTTTCCACATACATATGCCAGGAAAACATGCGTAATGGTTCATCCTCTTCCACCTCAATGAGAAAGCACTCCATACTCTCAGTGGATGGTCATATCAAGGTGTGCAACAGGAGCTTGCGTTCTCTAGTGCATGGGCAGTCAGCATGAAGGGAGCTCCCTGATTCCACACAAGACCATGTACACAATTTGTCACTGTCCTAGCATACCCCAAACTCCATTTCCTAGAGGCTTAATGAGAATTGCAGATCTGCTCGACCCCATAGCTCTGTTGTATCTTGAGCCCACATTTAACTTGTTTCTGAACATAACTTCTGCAGTCAATATGCAGCATCTTCACACAGCATTTTCAGGTGGTCTGAGCCAACTGTCCTGTGAACGGGCAACAGGGGTCCTCAAGCACCACACAGTGCCTGACAAGGAGGTGCTGCATCACCGTTGTCCCAGTGAAGCTGGGTTGAGGCAGGATGTGACAGACATCTTGTAGAAACCACATCTCAGTAGGTGCAATTTCGGGGGAGTTGAAGCTTGTGTGCTGTAGAGCAATATACCGCCAGGTTGGCTGTAATCAGAGCAAAAGGCTGTGACAAACATCAGCTTTGGTGGAGGAGCACTGATGAGGAGCATTGATCACGATATATCATATTAAAACTACACCAAAGCATTTACCAAAGTAGATCCCATACAAGCTGTGAGCAGTAAATGAACTGCTTGCACAAGAATGAGCTGCTGAGGTTGGGTGGATGGTACAAGATAAAGAAGCCTGCAAAATAACCGAGAGAGAATGATGGAATAGAGGTGACATTTACAGAGCATGTACCTGTGCCACTGATGGACGTGGAAAGAAAACACCCAGAGTAGGGTACACACATAAGCTAATACATAATTCTTTTGACCATTGTACAAATAAACAAGTCACAAACAGGATTTGCCCCAATGTAGTAGAGCCAGAAGGTGCTGTGCCATACTGTGCTACAGACATTAACCCTTTGTCTGCTAAATGAGAGTGTGTTAGGACTGTCTCTTTTGGGCAATCCTCTCAGGCAGACCTTTGCTGCTGAGCTGACACCACAGTTGCTCTGTTTGAAGCAATACAGCACTGACAGCACCCAGCAGCACATCAAGGCATCTGAGGTTGCTGCACTGACATATGGACAAGGAACGACCACAGAACAACAGCAAACTAGTGACTGACTGCCTCCTCTTTGCTGAGGAATAAGATCTTCCAAGTTTTAAATTTCAGCAGCTTTTATTAGGGCAGCATTTTTTAAAAAGGCTGCAGAAGGAGCATCTGTTTATACTTCAGAGTCCTAGAAACTACTCGTGACCAGGGACCACCCATGGAAAACATAAGGCTGAGAGTATTTCTGAGAAGCTCAAACATAAGAATATACAGTATTTACACTGGTATTTTGGGTATGATCAGTCAACATTGAACTGCAGCAGTTAATCCAAATACATTGAGGATGTTATTTTGTAATTTCCTTATGAAGAGTAATTGCACTGGGCACAGACAGAACAACAGATCGCTTTTTCATAGAAGGCAAAAAAGGATTATGCCCTTAGGAAGGTAACAGGGTGGCATCCAGAGCTCAGGAAATAGACAGCTTTGAGGGAAGGACTATAGTGAGTCTGGTCTAGTGAGTGCCTTGTACAGACAGCATCTCATCATAGCCAGCACAAGGTGCTTCAGAGAGAGCTGCAAGAGCCTTTAAAATGAGTTTTGAATCACTCCTGCTGAAGAAGAACCTGTTTTAGCACAGTCAAGACTGTATCAGGAGTCACCTGTTTCTGAGCAGCCAGTCATGGTGTAGAGATGTATAGGTGGGTGGGAGCAGCTCATAGCCTCTGGAACCTGCTTGAACATTTCTTCGCCCCTTCCTAGATTAGCATAATCCTGCTGCACTGGGATTAACCTGACTGATCAACACTGGTTTTAATTGTCATAAAACTGCAAAGCAGCTCAGATTTGCCCCTAGGTAGGATTTTATAGAATATGCAGAAAAATCTCAAGAGGTTTTCAATCTCCACTGCATCATGACTACCAGAATTACTCAAAAGAAGAGAGACTTAATTTACCTCACTGTAGATACCTAATCGTTAATCATCTCAGTCTAAGCGAGTCACCCTGGGCTCCCTTCAGAGTCAGTGGAGAGAAATGGGCACCTCCAAAACACAACTCATTTCATCTTCACATAGATGCCTAAGATGGATGAGATGAGTTGCCTTCTGGAGGTATCTATTTCTCTGCATTAACTATATAGAGAGCCTTAGGTAACAAGCTTGCACTCAGATGATTAACGTACAATGTCAAAAGCTAAAGGCAGATGAATCCCACAAGCAGTGCATTAGCATTTGAGCAGTCAGCCTTGAAGACGTAAAGGAGGGGGTTACAGAGCACACTGCTGACAGCCACTCTGGCAGCTTCTTCTAGCTCTGCAGAGCTATACCTGGTGACATATCCAGTGACTCCCTAAGAAAGAAGCAACAGCTTGAATGCAAGGAAGAGATTGGAAAAGAAGAAGGGGAAAGAATTTTAAAAAAAAAGAGAAGAAATGTGTGCAGACAACAACCAGCCAAGAATTCCTTGCTGGGTATTTCCTGCACAAAACAGCATGGCTCAGTATGACTAGCTGTATCTGAATGATCCAGAACTGAAGTAAGGAAGACTGTGATAAGCCCACAAGAAGGTGGCCTCACACTAACTTTCCTCTTGCATCTGCGGTTCTGCCATGATGGAACTGTGGTGGGCTGAGCAAATGCATGCACACATGCCTGAATGCATATGAAAACTTGCCTAAAAGGCAAGTAAGTTCCTTTTCATGGTGAGACATGTCACTACCTGTAAGGAAAGGAAGCAACTCAACAATACTCTGCATCATCCACCTACAAACACTCCAAGGAAATCACAGACCAGGTCTGAAAAGCATTGTTGGAATACTGTAAGAGATGTTCCACTTATGGTGATACCTCCCTACCACGCAAGCTAAGTACTTGTGGAAATGAAGAGTCCTTTTATCACCATTCAGAGCTGGGCAGATAAGACACAAAACTCTTAACCCACCTCTCTTGAGCACCAGTCTGGTGCCATAATTACTGACTAATCTTGCCTCTGTAGTCTGTCACAAGAGCAGGTTTTGGCAGTCATTTCAGCTCCCTTCACAGTCACATGAAAGTAATTTAATTATTAAAAAATCTAAAGAATAATGGGATTTAACTGACTTAATGTGAAGCTTCCTGGGCTGTCACTCCAGCCAGCTTCCAATCAACTCATTCAGATGTGAGTGACTGTTATCTGTGCCCTTCATTAAGAGCCCATTGTCTCAGTTTAAATCCTTCCTTCCATGCTTAATATTTGCATAATAATGTTTTTATTTTCCAAATCTGTATTTTCTCTGTCAGGCCTCCTGGACAGAGGGATCTTCACGTGTATGTGGCTGATACAGTCACCTCCTGCTCCTGAAAGTTTGTTTTACCTGTAGTTGCAGTATGTTAGGGGAGGAGGGGTGAGATGCAGAATCACTGCCTGGGACACACACCAGAATGGAGTCAGATAGCAAGTTGCTATGTACATATCTAAATAAATACTACAGCTTACAGTTTTTATTTGTCTGACCATCATGACAATGGCCCCTCAGAAGATTATGGCATTGTTACGGCTGACATTGTATGAACACAGAGCAGCCTTCTCATCTTCTCTAAACCCCAAACGTAAGTATGACATAACAGAACTCTACAGAAAGTCTGAGACAGAGGTCCAATTCAGCACTGATGACTATATAAAATACTTGGGGAAACTCACTCTTTTGTTGTTCAAAATCTGAGGATGGCATTATCACACAATTAATAAGATCTGGAGATTTTTTTCTTGGTCTGCCATCTCCCACTCTCAGTTTAGACCATGGAGCTCTCCAGAAGTCTTAGATGCATTTCATCAGAAAGCACCAGGGCAGAAGACGACTTTCTTTTCTCTGTTCCCTTGGTAAAGCAGGAGAGGCAGGTACAAAGACTTAGAGAAGGGATTTTTAAACCAGCATCACTCCACATTAAAACAGGTTTCTAAAGCTATGTAAAATAATATGATTTATGATTAGAGACAACTTCCTTAGACAAAGCAGAGGTTCGTTTACTTCCACTCTTCACTTTTTTTTCTTGCACTCCATCCATCCATCCATCCATCCATCCTTCCTTAGGAAAGCAGAAGCCTTTTAAGACTCTCATGTGGCAGTTTTATCCAAAGTGTTTGATAGGTGGGAAAGTTTCCATCCTATCTATTTTGACAGGAAAAATAGCATCAAAGTTGCATTTGACAAAATAGGCATTGCTGGTAGAAATTATGTCATTCTCAGAGGGAAAAACTGCTTGAATTTGAGTCATTGATGGCATCTAAATTCTCTGTAGGGTACTTCCATATAACATACATCAATCCGTACAGGGTATACAACGTTGAACTGAGTGACTTTCACTCCTATGTGTTCAGTCAGCGCGGATGCAACCTTACAGCCACAAAACAAGCTCGCAAAGCCACATGGCTCTCACTACCGCTCCACCTGGTCCAGGAGCTCATCTCCAACACCGGCCAGCAAGGGGTGCTTAGGGGTGGGCTACGAGGAGAGGGCAAGCTCCAGATAGGCTCTCTCGGTTTCCAGAGAGTGTCTGTAGCCGAGACGAACAGGTACCAGCCCGAAAGATTTTTGTTTCAAACCCTCGGGAGAGCTCTGACCACGGACACACCTACTCGCCCGTGTCGGGGCGACCTGAGCTCCACCCGTCAGCGGGGTGACCCGAACCCTCGGCTGGGCTCCCCGCGGGGCTGCAGCTCCGCGCCGCCTCCCGCCCCTCGCCGGGGACGGACATCCCCTGCGACACGGCTCCAGCCCCCCGCACCAGCGGCGAGGGTCACCCCCGAGCACTGGCAGCGGCTTCACCGCGCCGGGGGGTAGAAGCGGCGATTTGGCCCGAGGGCCGGGCCCAGGCTCCCCGCCCCCCTCACCCCGCCGGTGCCCGACGCCAGCGGTGCGCGGCTGCGGACGGCGGTGCCCCCTGGCGGGCACGGGGGGGCGGGGGCGGTGCCGTGTGCCCGCCGGCGCGGCGAGGAGCGAAGCGGAGACGCCGCGTCCTCCTCTCGGCCCGGCCCCGCCGGCTCCCCCCGCCCAAGGAGGGGCGGGAAAGGCAGCGGGCGCTGCCCGCGGCCGCGGCGCGCCCCGAAGTGGTTTGGCACGGCGTGTGTGTGTGTGTCTCCCGCCCCCCGCCTCGTCCCGCTGCCGCCGATAAATCCCACTGCCGGGGGCCAGCGCGGCACTTGGCGGCTGCCGCTCTGCGGGGAGGTGGCGGGGCCCTGCCCGCCCCCCGGGGCAGCGACCCCCGCCCGGGGGTCAACAGGAGCCGCCGCCGCCGGAGCCCAGGTGAGTGCTCGGGATTGGGGGAGGCGGGAGGGGAGAAGAGACTGTGGGGGTGGCTGCGGAAAGGTATCTCGGCTGGAACCCCCCCGCTGCTGCCCCGAAGAGATGGGCTGCAAGGGGAAGACCCGTGCGCGAAGCGGCGGGCGAGCAGCAGGCTGCCGCCGTTATAGTTGTTCCTGAGTTTTCCTCCGTGAGCTTGAGACGGTTTCGGTCGGCGTCCCGGAGGGGTCCTTGCGGGCTGCGGGGCTCCCGTCGGGAATTGTGGTACCAGCGGGAAGCGCGGAGCGGGGGTGGGCGGCGGGCATCCCGCCGATCGCGGCTTCCTCGCGGTGCCCAGCGCTTCTGCGGTCCCGATCAGCAACGGGCTCTCCCGAGTCGGGGCACCCGCGCTCACCGTTGGTGATGCTGGGAGGTCGTCTCTAAAGAACCTCACCCTTTCTTTCAAGGAATAGAAAGGGCAGGTCTCTGCCCTCTGCTTTTCCATGCCTGGATGGGGGCTGAGTGGTGGATTGATGCACAAGGTGTGAAAATAGTTATTCTCAGCACAGTACAAGGTAGATTGTGCTCCTCACTTCAGGACTGGACCTCCAGGGGCATGAAATACAGCTATTGGACTGTCCGTCTACCTTTTAGTCCCTGTGACCCAAAATAAAGATGCATCAGGTGGAATAGAGACCTTTTCTTGGTCACAGGTTGATGGGTCCTTCAACATATACATACAAAGAAAGAGGTGGTAAGGCAGAGAACAGGGCTAGTTGATTTTATTGTTTAGAACCAACCTTACACTCAAAGTCCATGATTTGGGTCCACAGTCCCAATAAATAATGAACTATTAGAAGTATAGGGCATTTAATCTCTGTTTATGTATTTCCTACTGGCTGGAAATCTTACTGGAAAAACTCAAATTTTCAGTTTCAGAAGAACAAAGCTTGGAATTGGCATGATGCATTCAAAGACTGGGGCTCTGAGTTAAAAAAAAAAAAAAACCAAACCCTACCAAATTTGCAATTCTGATAATACAGAAACTGCACAACTTTCCCTTAGAGAAACATGGAAGTATGGCTTCCACCCAGCAAAGTGCCTGTGGTAATTCAAGTGAGGGCTTAGGTGCTGTGAGCTTCAGTAGAATTACTCAGCAGCTGAATGCAAGGCTGAAGGCAAACATGTGCTTCTGTGCTTTCCTAAACCAGGGCTTAAGAGCTCTGAGAAGCATTCAGTCACATGAATCATGCTCATTCAAAAGTTCAAGGCAGAATGAATAGGGAAAATCATGGACTGACCAGCATCGCCAGTCCACCTGCACAAGACCTAGGAAATCACCAGTGCTGTGGATTTTTCCTGACTTTTTAGGAGGTCTGTAAGTAGGGAGTGAGCTGTTCTTGACTCCATCTTGAAATGCAGATCATAATGTCATAGGAGACAGTAGCGCTCCATGGTCATGGGTTAGTTTCAGCCTACCTTTGCATTTCAGTCATCTCTCAAACTTTGGAGCTCAGGAGTGCAGCTCTTATGTGATCTATCCAATTAAGAAACAAATAAACAAACCCCACAGAGTCTCTTATTTGGTAAAACTATGATCTGCAACTCATTTGCAGGCACCAAAACCAGAGATGATTGTCAGACACCAGATACATAGATCACTGTCATGAACCAGAGTATTTTCTAGCATAAAAAAGAGAGCATTACATAATTAAGATGTCCAAAGAGTAGCATTTATTTCTAAATAGCTTGATTGTTCTGCAAAGTACTCTTTGGTTCCTTTGAAAATTAGAGAAAATTGTACTTAACTGTTCCTGGTTTTCCTCTGCTGACAAAGTCCTGTCAGTGCTGAAATCATCTGTATCCTCAGATATCTTCCCTTTCTTTTCAGGAAGCAGATAAGCATGCCTGCCTTAAGAGCCCCAAGTAAAGTTAAGATGCGCTTTTGCTTGTAGTGTTATTTAACAACTTTAGGAGCATTCAGGCAGAGACAGTATTGATTTAGCAGCTCTGAGCTTTTGCCTGTTGATGTGCCTTGAAGCTTTGTTGGATTTTTTTGCTCTTCCTAAAACTCACCAGCTTCACCAAGTGGCCATCTAAAGACAGTGGATATCAACTTTAAAGCTCATGTTTCCCTGATCCTGGTATTTCTCCTGAAATCCAGGTGCCCCTTGCTGACAATCACATAAGTGTGGAGAAAGGGAACCTGGCAGTAGCACCTCTTCTGACCAAGGGGTTTGGATCTAGCATAACCTTCCTATAAGAGTGATATGTTTAAGACATGAAGATCTCTCCCAGGACACAAAGGGAGTAGTCTTGCATATTAAAAAAGGAGAAAAAGATCTCAAAGCAAACAGTGAGAAAAGCCTGAAATCAGTTCAAAGCTATTTGAAGAGTCATTGGTCAAACATTTTGAGGACACCATGATAAAGGAAAAGATCACTGGGCCAAACTCATCTCCATCTAATTACCTTAAGTCTGTCAAACTAATCTGTGGCACAACCTGACTGAAAATATCTCTCTGGTTCTCCTTAATAAAGTGACCAGTATGTTAAAAAGGCCAGCATCTACTCTCTACACACTCAAGTATGTAAATACGGCTGCTTATGAGCAGCCCTCATAAATTCAATGTTTTTGACCCGTGTAAAGTTAGCCACCTGACTAAGGTTTTACTTCTGCAAACAGCTGGTGGATGAGACCTTCTGAACCTCTTTACATAGCTAATTTGGTGCTCTTGACAGTCCTGGCAGTAACAAATGTGGGATATGCAAAGGACATTATGGTGGGAAGTTCAGCAGGTGCCAATGAGGTCAGAATTTGAATGTAACCAAGGTGAGTTGGAGATGTGATCTGCAGAAGTGGGTTCAGGAAGGCCAGGTAGAAAGCATCATGCTGAGCTGGGCATAATCTGCTGCACAAATATAGGATGGGAAGCAGCTTGCCTGGCAGCAATTCTTCAGGAAAAGAGCAGTGCTGAGAGAAAGGCAGACATCTCACAGGGCAGCACAAGGAAGATTGAACCCAGAAAAAGACATGGAGGAATTTGTTCCTGCAGCTCAGTGTCAGTTAGGTTTTGGCTGGAGAACTCTGCCTCTCAGGACATGGCTTTTCAGCATGTCAGCTACCTGATGAAGGTGCAGGGAAGGACTCAAAAACATGCTCTAAAGGACATTAATCAGTTTCTTTAACCCAAAGAGTTGACTGAAGCAGGACATGCTAATAGCCTTCAGATCTATAAAAGTCTGCTTGAAGAGGAGGGGAGTTATCCACTTGCTGCGCAACCAGCACAGCCTCGAGCCCCGCTGCATGGCACTGGACTGCTGAGGAACTTCCCCCAGAAAAAGTTTCTAGAGGCTCAGTGACATTCACAGCAGCGACTGTACGCCCATCCAGTCAAGGAGATACCCCTGAAAGGGTGTCATAAGATATCCTGGCCTTGGGTAGGACTTGGCATGGGCATTCTTGTATTATGAGCTCCTACTACAAAGAAGTATTTTTCCTTACTCCCATGAGCAGCAAAGTCAGGTTGGGCTGAACTATTTGGGGCTGTAAATTATTTAGAAACCTGAGAAGCACGTTGATCAGCCCCAACATCTAACTGCAGCTCACATGGAACTACCCTTTTTGTTACTTTTTCCTTAACATCCAGAAAAGGAACAAGAAGCCAAAATGCCGAAATCATAGCCACCCTCTTCAAGGCTGAGGTCTTACACATAGCAGTCACCAAGGCTGTGGCCATTGCCCGGGGCTTTATGAACACCAGTTTCCCCACTGTTGCCTTTGCTGGCTGGATCCTCTTGCCCAGCTGGCAGCTCTTGAGCTGTAGAGAGTCTGTTCACTCACCTTGAACCTGCAGGGAAAGCTCCTCCTTCACCCTACTGCTGGGGCTGAGGCATTATGTACACTCATGTCTCCACTCTAGACACCACTCACCACTGCTGGGCTTTCCTTCTTTGTCGCCCATATGCACCAATTGCCAGGCACTTCCCTCCCAAAGAGGTCTATGGGACATGGGGTGCAGCCTTTCCCTGCCCCGCCCCACTCCTGTGGGCTGGCAAAAAAGGGCTATCTGCTGGGAGCAGGTAAATCAGGTATTTACATCTATCACAGAAACTTGTAGCAAAATTGCCTCTGACACATGTCCTCCCAGGGATCTGCCTGGGATCCTAAAAATGAAGGAGTTTTTGGTAGCACCCAAAACATCATTCAATTTCTGCAGTACTCTCAAAAGGACACAGTGGTACAGTATCAGCAGCTCACCCAATATGATTTAAAAGCTAGGAAATGGCAGTGTATTGCTAGTTCCCAGCATTGCCACTTGGTTGCTACTACTGGAAATCCCTCCTCATTCACAGTTCTGGCCACACACCACAGCTTCAGCCTGGCAGGTAACAGACTGCACCAAGACCTGCAGCATTGTCCTAGTAGAATTATCCTTTTTTTTCCTGCAAGGCTTTCCAGGTTTGGATGTCCTGGATGGATATCACGTTGACAGCTTCGAGGTGCACTGCTAGTTGATTTATCAATTTATGCTCATTTAAGAGCCAGAAATCACAGAAGGCTGGGAAAGATACCTCTCCTGAACCTGTGGAGCTGTTCAGAGTAGGGGGGCAGCGCTTACCCAGCTGTTCCAAGTTGGGCAGCACCAGTTCCAATGTGAGCCACCTGAGCCCCTGGCTCTTTCTCATCCCTCCAGGCATCCTCTTCATGCCTCTGGGTGATTTTGCAGCTACCTGTGCTGTGACAGCATCTTAGTGTTTTCCACGTTCAGTCCAGGGCCCAGATACACTGACCAGCTCCAGATCCTCCCTTTTTAACCTGTTTGGGAAGGAGATTTTCTTTTACATTTCTAGCACAAGCAGCAAAAGGGAATAAAATATTTATAAAGCAAACAACCAATACATTTATTTACTTTCAGATTAATTTACTCCTCCGCACAGGCTAAATTAGATAAGTTTTACTATTAAGGTATTACTGGTTCTGATTATTGCTTTTTTTTTAATTGAGCAGACCAGACTATCTGCTACCCCAGAGAGAAACTGCTACCTGCCTTACTGTTTCTTTTTTTTTTTTTTTTTTGGACCTTGAAATACGCATTTCAGATACCCATTTGAATATCCATTTCAAACTAGTGTAGGAGCATGCAAATGGGGGCCTTCATTGCAAAATAATCTCTTGAACTGTACTCCAGAGGTTGGGTCCTGTGCTGCTTCTGTCTACAAGTGTCTTTTCTGTAGGAGATGAATTTGAAGCCAAGCACATAAATTGAAAAATACCATTCAGAAAGAGATTTATGATCCTGTTTCATCAGGGATGCTTATGTTGAATTATTCCCTGCCTGAAAGGACTGACTCAGAGCTCATATGTAAATTGCCAGGATAATTCCATTATTCTGTGCTTCACAGAATTGAATGGTTTGTGCCTTGCTTCAAGTGTTTTGTTGAAGAAAATCTTTCCATTTTCTCCTAGAGGTACTTTTGTAGACAGTTGAGCTCTAACTATGTCTTCCTGACTTGCAAACATGCAATGACTGCCAGTCAAATAGGTAATATCTTAATTTTGAAATGGACAGCTTCCCATCAACACTACCGTGTTCTTGCAGTAATTCTTCTGAGTAGCAGCGTTTCTTGTATGTGTCAAGTTTCACATGAGGGAAAATACTTGGAGCTTAGCAAAAGCTGTGCTTTAGCTTCCCATCCTCAAAAATCCAAAGGTGCAAAACCAAACTGGCTGCCCAGTGAGAGCCAGTCATGGGGGGGAGTGATGGTAATAAGCAGGCACAATTCACACATGCATACAGCCAATAACTTAGTTTTGATCCAATTACCAGGACACTTGATTATACGACTGAAATAAAAAAAGAAAGCACTTCCCAAATTGCTAAAGGAGGTTAATTTCAGTAGTTAGCACCCAACTTGGAAATTGAGATCTGAAATGGGTCACACAAGCAGGCACACATACTTTTCCTTTACTAGATAATTTTTGTGTGATTCTGCCGAACTTCTGAGTGTCAAAGCAGCGCATCCCTGCTCGGACCAGAGCAAAGTGGTCCAGCAGAGCATGTCCATGCACCCAGCTCTCTGATGCAGCTCACTGTGATAGCTGTCACGGCTCAGATGGTTTTCCATCCAATTCACGTTTCCCTGAGTTGTGAAAGTCAAGTATCCACCTTTTTCTTTTTGCTGAGACTAATGACTTTGTAGCTGTTATATTTCATAGACTAGCACAGACTAGCCAAGTGGTCTCACAGAGCTGTAAATATTTGATAAGGCTGCTTTGCTCAGTGAGAGTGTGAATTCCACACTGTAAGAGACAGCTAAAAATCAAATTATGCTGGATGTTATCTTCTTGAATTAAAAGCCCAGATCATCACTGGTTTTATTCCCTGGACTGAAACAAAGATCTGAAAATCCTGAATAGTTTGACAAGCTATTCATTAGGGGCTGGTATGAATAGAGCACTCACCTGGCTTACAATTGCACTTTCTTGCTGTATGTGTATGAGCCTTTCTTTGGGCTGCATTTCACACAGTGTCTGCTTGCTGAGTCTTAAGAGAGCTTTCAGAAATATTAAAACACAATGTTCCTCTGAAAAACAGCAATCATCTTGTCCATATTTGAATTACTCCCACAGGTCCTCAAAAAAAGCTAACCCATCAGACACAGGGAGGGGGCAGAGGGAGTTCTCAGTAGCTCTTTGAGCCTTTTGCTATTAGGAAACCTGTGGTCTCCTATGGTTCCTTTCCAGTTGTGTCAGGTAATGCATGGACACAAAAGAAAAAGTATCTTCTCTTACAGAGGAGAAAAAGACCAAACCAAACCAAACAAACAAAAAAACCCCAACACCAACAACAAAAAAACCAACACAAAACCAACCAACCAACCAAAAAACAAAAACCCCAAAAACCATGAAGACATAGTAGAAAATTCTTATTCTAGTACAAGAAATAGTAGTTACCCAAAATCATTACAATTTGTGCTTGGAGCCCAGTGTAAGATCTCCTGTCGTAGGACTGCGCTGCCTGGCTGAACCTTGGTGTGGTCTGGGGGGATCTTCTGTTTGGGGGCAGGGACTACTGTTCTAATTGCTCCCACTTGTGGAGAAGTTTGGAATCAGAAATAAATGAAATTTCTACATGCAATTTTTTTTCTTATTAATAAAGAAGTGATACAAGCCCTGCATTTAACCTCATGTTTATGATGGTCTCTGTCCTGAAGAATTTGAGGCAAACACAGACTTTCTGTTCTCTCTGGTAGACACAGAAGTGTCCGTGAAAAAGGGAGAAATATTCCATTAAAAACCATGGTGCCAAATTTCCTCCAAAACCTTATAATATTAAATGGCAATTGACACTTTTTAACAACTTAGAGAGGTCCAATTGTCTCCTTGAAAAATATATCATATTTAGTGTAAAAATGTTCATTTTCTGGAACTCTTGTTCATAGGCTCTGGGTTATGATTTAACATATATACTTAGCTGATAGAAGGAAATGCATGCTAAAAAAAAAAAGTAAGCCTTGCTTGTTTTCCCAAGTATTTCATAATAGAACTATTTTCAAACACTTTGCTAAAAAAAAGTAAAGCAAAAGAGGAAAATATTTACCATATCTCACACAGGAGGAAAAAACATATCATAAAGAAATACAGATCAGCTATACACAAGGGGTTTAGGCATAGCTTGTTTTGAGGTAACTTGGTTGTGTGGGTGGGTGATAGATGGGTGTACTGGGATTTACTGGTGAAGGTATTTGCAACACTTTTAGCTTGCCTTCAAAAAGTGTCTCATGGGTGTCTGGAAACTTAGAATTGTGCCATTTCTGTTAACTGTTCCTGTTAATAAGTGCTAACAGAAAACCCTGCCCAATGCTACTGAAGAGCAGCCAAAGTAACAAGTGAGAATATCCTGGCCAAGCCCTAGGGACATCCAAGCTCAGGGAGGGAGCTGAGCTTGAGGCTCATGTTAAGGTACTGCCTTGCATTAAGAGGAAAGCTTAAATCTAGAGTATGGAAAAGTCCAGATACCAAGTCCAGGGGTAAAGTAAGGACTTGAGTATAGTGTTACATTTTGGATGCCACATTATAAGACATCCATTGATGTGCTGGAGCAGGTCCAGAGAAGGGCAACAAAGCCGGTGAGGGGTCTGGAGAACATGTCTTATGAGGAGCAGCTGAGAGAACTGGAGTTGTTTATTCTGGAGAAGAAGAGGCTGAGGGGACCTTATTGCTCTCTACAACTACCTGAAAGGAGGTTGTAGTGTGGTGGGTGTTGGTCTCTTTTCCCAAGTAACTAGTGATAAGAGGAGAGGTAATGGGCTTAAGTTGCACCAGGGGAGGTTTAGATTAGACATTTGGAAAAATGTATATACTGAAAGAGTCATTAGGCATTGGAACAGACTGCCCAGGGAGGTGGTAGAGTCACCGTCCCTGGAGCTGTTAAAAAAATGTGTAGATGAGCCACTTCAGGACATGGTTTAGTAGTCATGATAATGTTGGGTAGACAGTTGGACTTGATAATCTTGGAGGTCTATTCCAATCTTAATGATTCTGTGATTCTGTGACTTGACCCAATCACAGCAGTATATTGAAAGAAAAAATTCATGCCAATTTTTCTGAGTCGCTGCAATCTACACAAATTCACTGCATGTGATTTTGGGTTTTGTCTGCATCCCTTAGGCAGTGTAGACGCCCACTGGAGTCAATGGATGCCTGCGAACTGCTGAGAACATAAATGAGTTATTAATTTATAATAAGATGGGGGAGAGAATATTACTTAAATGTCTTCCACACTTTATTAAAGAGTTTATTTTTCCTTAAGCCAAATTTCTTTATTTTCTGGTTGCTGAGGGAATTTTCTAGGGGAAAATGCCATTATCCTAGTTCTTTTCTAGTTCAGGGAATTCAGCAAATGTTAACAGAGCTAAGTGCAGGCTCTTTCCCAACCTGTTCAGATGTGAAGGAGTTTTTGTATGTGCTCTATATGAGATCCAGGCCGTGTTACACTGAAAATGATCTTATAGCTTTCCCTCACAGACCGGATGCGCTGGCATTCGTCAGCATCTTTTGCCCACACTCAACAGCACTCAGTGAGGCTTGTGACCAGGGGCAAGCACCTCCTTGTTCCCCACAGCTGTACCCACCCTGTCTGTCCCTTGCCAGTGCTTCTGTCTGGATGTCAGAGAAGGAATGGAAAAACCCAGGGATTGACAGGTTGTTTCCTGACAGATGATGGGGAGAAAACTGAATGTGTGCATCCTCGGCTAAAGCAGCTTCCCAAAAGTGAGTAACACCAAGTTGCATCCTCCTCCCATACTTTATGAGTCCTCTAGGATGTGACCAGCTCCTGTGCCACTGAACAGCCTAATATGGGTATGGGAAATTTGTGGCACTCCCTGCCAAGCATCTATTCCCTGGGACCTCTGGACCTCCAGCTGCAGGGGAGCGTGTAGCACAACATCAAGAAGCAAGTGGTAGAGCTGCTACCATACAGTCTTTGGAGATTGGACTTCAAATGTAAAAGTAGGTTAAAAATGCAAGGCTAGCACTTCTCTCGTCTCTTGGTTTAATTTGTACAGTGCAGCTTAATTTGATCTTACGATTTTATGAGGAAGAGCTGAGAGACATGGGGCTGTTGCACCTGGAGAGGAGAGTGCTGAGACGGGATCTCATCAATGTTTATAAATATCTGAAAGGCGGGTGTCAAGAGGATGAGGCCAGTCTCTTTTCAGTGGTGCCCTATGATAGGATGAAGGGCAACAGGCACGAACTGGAACACAGAAAATTTCACCTCAACATCAGGAAAAACTTCATTACAGTGAGGGTGATGGAGCCCTGGACCAGGCTGCCCAGAGAGGTTGTGGAGTCTCCTTCTCTGGAGACTTTCAAGACCCACCTGGCCGTGTTCCTGTGTGGCCTGCCCTGGGTGTTCCTGTGCTGGCAGGGGAGTTGGACTCAATGATCTCCAGAAGTCCCTTCCAATCCCTACCCTTCTGTGATTCTGTGATCTTCTCTCTTTTGTTTGATAGTGTACAGCACGTTCTAATAAACTATTCAATAAGATGTCCCTCTAAGGTTAAGAGCCACAGTAAAATAGTCCTTATTTACTGATAGGTTTATACCTGAGAAGCAGGCAGCACGCTGTGAGCAGTGTGATGATTTTAATATGAGGGTGGCATCTTCATAGATAAAATTTCCATTATTTCATAACCAAGCTATTGTTTTCTAACCAGGCACACAATGGGCATTATTCAAGAGGGGGGAAAAAGATACAGTTATTTCCAAAATTATACTTTAGGTGAATGCAATATCTCTCTGTATTTAATTCATTATACTGTTGATATTATAGTCCAGTTTCACAAAAAAATACATTTTCTCTGCAACTGGTTTATAAAGTTGTGGGGTTTTTTAAATGTTGGAAGTAATGGAAGTAATTTTATTTTTACTGTTTTAAGCATAATGATATTACATTGTTGATTCAACAACAAGTATCTTAATGGATCTTTTAATGTAACAAGCTTCAAATAATTTCACTATCTAGTACAACAGTACCAACACTGATCTAATTTTGGACCATATTAGATAGACTATTTTAAGCTGTTCCATGAGGCAAGAAATCCTGCATGTGTGGTTCAAACTGTGTGCAGTACAAAGCTGAGCAATACTGCATGATCTTGAAAATTATTCTGAAAATCCATCAGTCTGAATTTTCACTTATGCTAGAATGTTTTTTGTCAGATAGAGTTAAAAAAAAAAGCCCAAATATTGGATGTTATAGGGTCAAAAGCAGCTTGAAATGTACAATGCATGCAGAAGTAGACCTTGGACAGTGAAGCCAGACTATGGTAAGAAAATCATCAACGAGCTATGTCTGCTGGTAAGTGCCACACCTTGGCCATCTACCCATGCCTAACATCATGGAGTTAAATTGCAAAAAATTCCTTTGAAGGTTCCTTCCGTTTCTGCACTAAAGCATCAGCACACATTGTTCTAGATAGTCACTGTAGTGGTCTAGCTAGTCATTCTTTCTTCTGGAACCCACCCACAGTGTCTTCAGAAATGTCTCTGGACATCTGACTACTAGTAGATCTTCAAAATGGCATCTCTTTACCTAATTCCTTTGGTCCCTCAAAACTGATATTCAATTTCTATTAGATGTCTGTCAGATGTGCTACAAAATGGCACCCCAAATTAATGATTTTGACAGCTCATTTTGGCATAAATTCCCTTTGAAGCTGTTTCCAAGGCACTTTTGATCCTTCCTTGTCTATTTGGGCAGATATATTGACAAAGTTGCCTATTTCCAGTCACCCTCCAGTGTTAATCTTCTTGTACCAACATTTGTCCCCAGGTGCATTGTCCTTTGCACTGAATTCACAGGGGGGTGTGGATGTAACCAGCATCTTTGGAAAGAATCAGAGCACCCTCTATCAAGTAGAGATCTCTACACTTTCACTTGTAGACTCTTTCCCCAAATCAATGTCATCCAGGAAAAGAGAAATGCTTCCCATGACACACAAAAGTTTGCTCTAAATAATGCTGCCATTTGCAGTGCTCACCAAAGTCATTGGTCCAAAGTCTCCATGTTGCCATCTTACAGGGTAAAGGTTTCTGCCAACAAATCTTTTTTTTTTTTTTGAGAGAAAGAAATCTAAGATGAGATTCTTTAATACTGATCCTGTTCTAAAGAAAACTGAAGCATCTGAAGATTTCTTTTTTGCTTCCACTGTATCCTACAATATAATAGTTAATATGCATTATGTGAAGAATATACCTTCTACTTTGATTTGAGTCTGCCACCTGTCTGTTTTATTCGATGGCCTTATATTACTGCATGATGAGTGCTAATTGTATTCAGTCATGTACAGAATAGACTCTTGAGAAATCTACTTGTCAGTTGGTGTGCAGTATGCTTTTTCTCAAAATACGTGCTTCTTTGGAGAATGGATAGTACTAAACTTGCATTTTCCTGACATTTCATGTGCCAAACATAACCTAGCTGAGGAGAAAGCCTTGTCCTCACCTTGTTCATTTCTAGCTGATGCTTTCTCTTGATGCTCTCTCAAATGACCAGAGCACACACTTTTCTTGGAGCTTCAGAGCTAACGGACTAAAACACCCAAGGGAGGTAGTTAACTGCTTTCCTTCAGTCTAGCAGCCAGAACCAAAAACAAATAGAAATCTCTAGAGAAGCAGTATGAAAGCAGGAAGGAGAGCACATTCTCTCTGTCACAAGCCAATGACAGTGAGGCAGAAGGAAGGAGGAATTTCCCATCCTCCCTCTGAGCTCGTATTATTATCCCTGTGCATGTCCCTATCACCCCATGCAGGAGTATGTGGATAGGATCCCTTGCTCCCTTTCCCAGCAGTGCATGGACAAACCAGCACCCACCACAAGACACCCTACTCCCTGGATGCTTACTTTCTCCAGCTCGATACTCCTTAAAAATTAGTTATAAAAGACCATCTGGAATGTTTTGACATGTTCTTCCAATTTAAGGACATAAAATTCAGTTGCTGTAAGCTCTGGCATGGTTGCTTTTGCTATTTCCCTCAATTCCCATCATAAATTAAGCAGAGGAGCTGGATTCAGACATTTGAGATTAATGGAATTGCTCAGGTATCGAAGCAGTGACAAAATGGAAAGTTATTCCTAGCAGAAAAAAATAATTAGTCCCTTTCAGATCTTCAGTTTGACACTAGTGTTAGCATCAATTATTCTCTGTTGGGAATATTACATCTTAACAAGATTCACTGTAATATCATCCTTTCTCAGTAGTAATCGGAAGAGAGAAGGCCTCTTCAAATCATTGCCTTGCTACCCTGGGATTTTTAACATTTAAGCCTCCCACTTATCAGATGATACCTTGCATTGACTTCAGCATCTGAACAATTCCAGTACTCTCAAGTGTCTGGAAATCAACTCTTTTTTTTTCTTTTTTTTCCCTCCCCTTTTTGTCAGGAGTCTGCAGAGAAAATCAACAGTGTTTCCAAGCTGTAAGGTATTGTTACAAGTGAAGTTAAAATCCTCAGGGTGGAGAAAAAATGTCAAAATAATCTGGCAAAGCTGTGAGACTGGGTCTTAGGGAGAAAGGGTAGCTCTACTGTGTTTCATCTTAATCAGGAAACCATGTCAGCTCTGGGTCTCAGCTCCTGCTCATGCAGGTCACAACAGTTCTTCTGAGCAGACCACACCATCCACAGCTGTTTCCAAAGGTGTAAAGCTGCCAAACTCCAAACTCCTCAGGTGCAAAATACACTGTATTTTTAAAAGCAATGCTGCTATCCTAGTGCATACTTCATGGGGAGTTTAATAGAGCCTATTGTGGTCTATGTCGTTTGGTTTTCTCAGGCCAAGGAGGTCCTTCCTCCATGCCACCATTTGTGGTACAACCTCACAGATAGTTGCCTCATGCAGAAGGTACACCTTTGCTTAGTTTCTAACCCTGGTGCTCCCTCTTCCATTTCACCATCTATAATCCAAAAATCCCGTCTCCGATTTAACATCATGTGTTTGAAACTGTTGAAACATGGTTAAGGAGATTTGGATGCACAGCTGTGTGACTAAATCCCCTAGATACGTTTGATAATCAGCCTTTATGAACAGCTCCAAGTTATTTTGAATAGAGGACTGCTGAAAATAGCCAGAAAAAGAAATTAAATGAATTGTAAGTGACCTCCTTTCCCATGCCTCCAGATTGGGACACTCTGGGTAAACATCTCTGAATAAAGCTGTTCTAAATTAAATAAATCGCTGGCTTTTGTGGGTATAAGACTGGCAATAAAAGCTATTTAAAATCCTATCAAGATGCTGAAGTCCTAATCCAGAACGCAGTGGGACTGACACGCACTGCTGCAGCACACTTGGCCACAGTAGCTGTCTCAGTGACAACCGTGCCCCGATGTGGCCTGTTCAGGCATCCGGATTGCCAGGCATGGCAGATTGCCAGCTCCTTGCTCAAGCGACACCTTGGGAGGTGGCGGGATAACATTAAATCGTTACTGGAACACGGAGAAAAAAGCATAGTGAGGGCATGACTGCCACAAGTGGACAACGTCCAGCTTTAGCCTGCGGGGCTTCCAGAAGGGTTACAAACTTGGGCATTTTTTGAAAGACTTGCAAAAATCTGTTGGTTTCAGCAGGGAAGCTGTGCTGCCTCTACAAAAGCAGAGGGCTCCTGCAGAGATGTTTGCTACCAGCTTCTATAGGATACAGCCAGCCCAGATGTTATAGGGCCTTAGCTGAAAATGGAAACGTGTCTTTGAAGCCAATTGTGCTGAATACTTCAGCTTGTTTA
Source organism: Actenoides lindsayi (assembly GCA_025331215.1). Lineage (NCBI taxonomy): Eukaryota > Metazoa > Chordata > Aves > Coraciiformes > Alcedinidae > Actenoides > Actenoides lindsayi. Next base: position 25,204 of record WTSP01009733.1, on the reverse strand, counting down.
TTCGAAGCATTTGTAATAATTGTAACTCTCGTTTTCATTGGTGTGGTTGTTTTTTGCAAATTGTTAACAAGTACAGGTCACCTTTGAGATGGAAGCATCTTAATATTTGTTGTAAAAACTTTTTAAGAGTAATTCATGTCTTATTTACTCTGGCGCTAGATCATTTCATGTGCTAATGCACTGGGAATCTCAAGCTGTGCTGATAATAGCAGAGTTTCCTTCTACTAGTTTTCACTCCTGTGCAAATATAATTAGGATGAGAAGTGTATTAGGGGTGCCTGATCACACGCATTAAATTAGCTCCCTTTTTGCCTCCTAAGGCTAATACACCCAGAACTGCAAACTCTCTGTGAAAGAGCCACAGCTTGTGTCAGGGCAGCATGCTTGGCCTCTGAGCCCACACCTGTGCTGGCCATATGCAGGCAGTCGTTGAGGGTGATTCACTGGGAATGGAATACCTGTCTCATCTTCAGCACGGGAACAGCCCCAACAACTGGGTCTAGAAGTATTTCATACTTCACATGAGGATTTTGCTTAAGAGGTTCTGAATTTACGTTTATATTGCAGTAAGACTCCAACAAACAAGGAGTCTCAGGAAGATTGGGATTGGGGGATTTGGGAATGATTCTTTCAAAATTTGGGGGAAAAAGGAAATCTTTTCACTAGCTGCCACGAGGTTTGCATTAGACCTGTGAAAGAAGGTATGGAGTGATATCAAGAGGACGTGTCTGCATGTCTGTGAACTGGAGCCAGTGCGACAACTTATCTTTCATGTAGCACAGGGAAGAGCACACAAGGTCACACTGAAGACATCCAGGATACAGGGGAGGACAATCTTTGGACATAACGATATCATAAGAGCAAATTTTGCAATTTGCTAATCATTTTCTTAAGTGTCACAAGAAACTAGGTGTCTTTGATGCATTTCTGACTGGGCCTGAGGCACCCAAAGGATAACTGCATCCATCTGCCGAAGGCTTCAGTGTGTCAGAGACCAGGCACTCTGATGAAGGGTGAGTTGATCCCAGACCTAGTAAAGAATCATTTGAGTTACTCTCACCATACAGATGGAGTAATTTAGGCAGTGAGCCCTACTTACTAATGACCCCCACAGACCAGACAGTTTTTGATTAAGTACCCGAGAGTGTTTCAGATGCCTGATATAAGACCTTTTCAGATAAGAAGACTACAGTGACGTGACCAAACCACTCCATCACTACCTCATATAATTTGAAGCACATAATTTGACCCTATGTAATCCATCAGAGTTCATCTATCTCAAGTAAAAATGACCTTATATGTGAATATATGAAACTCTAATGCCGTCCCATTTTCTAGTTCCACAGTTCCCATAAATTAAATGTCGTCATTAGAAAATGGAATATATAAGTGAAAGGAATCAGCTCTCTGCCCTTATAGACTGACAAAAAAAATTGTAGGAGACTAGAACTAAAAAATATACGTAGCTTGTAGTCACCAAAGACCCTAAGGTGAACACAATTATGAAAAAAAAGAATTAACAGTGTATTGTCTATGTATGTCAGAACTTCAGGCAGACACTGAAGTGTCAATAACTTGAAGCAAGAGTGCCTGCTGTTATTGCTCAATTATTTTTTTTTTTTTCAGACCACTTCAACATCCTGTGCAATATAATTTCAACAGCTTCCAGCTTTGAGGAAATACATAGGCAAAATTTATTGCTATAAACATCTTTCCAAGAGGAGGACACAGCAATACTCTATGCTAATCACTGTCAGTGTACTGTTGAATTGTCAGTGTCACTGGATGGCGTACATAGTGTCTGGAAAAATGTTGGGTTTGTGTTGTTGTTTACATGTTGGGGTTTTTTTCACTAGTTTCACTGTAGTAGCAGAATATCAGATACATCAGTTTCATCAGAGATATAGACTGGAATAACCGGTCAATATAATAATACTTCATGGGGATGCAGGGATAAACATATGACAAGCCCATAGTAAGATTGGTAATATAGCAGCATCATTATATATTTTATTTTTTTTCTGCACTAAATTTTCCACAGACAAGAGCATTAGTAATTTTACCTTTGATTGAGAACTGCTATTATCCACTCACAGCATGTGGGTGCAAACAGGCACTTGGATAAATCACACACACAAAAAAGAAAACCACTTAGCATGCTGCTTTCCTCAATAACACCTTTTTCTGAAGGTACAAGGATGAGTGCTGTAGGGACAGTGTGTGTGAAGAGAAAAGCAAGGCTGCAACAGCCCACTGAAGCATGCTCAAGGTCAGCCCCTCTCACAGAAGACCAAGAGGTCACGTTTGACTTAGAAGGTATTCTGATATGTTTAAAAAATTTAAGTAATTAAATAATTCAGTGGATGAAAGCCATCAGGATTCTAATGCGGTGTTAATGGGGTCTTTCAGGAATCAGGAAGATCAGTTTCGTGACTGACATAACTGGAGCCATTAGCAAGCACATCCAAGAGTAATCATCCATCAAAGGTGAGTGCCTGCACAACCATGATTCAGAGGAGTGTGAGGAGCAGCACAAACATTCCCACTTGCAACCTCTGCAGTGGGACATATATGAATAACCTCTGAATTGCTTCGTTTTCCTCCTGCAGGCACTTAGGCCAGGGGTGTGTTTGCCACCCTTCAGTAATGGATGAAGTGGACAGTGACTCCAACAGCGTGAGTATGCAGGAGGTCATTTTCTCCACAATCAGAGCTGCTCCAGCAGATCGCTAGGTGAGAAGCAAATCAAACTGATTTGAAACATGGAGCACCTCTCACATGGCCATTGAGAGAAAGACTTGGTGGACAGTTTCCATGAAACCTCAACATTATTTTGGATTGGTATTTCCTTCCAAGCACACCAACAGTGTCAACATGACAAAAGGCAACTAGGAATAAGGGCTACAGCTGCTCCTCTAACACTGCTGGAACAGCCTCCAGAATAAATTTCCAGCTCCTACTAACTCCTACTGGATGTATCTTCTACACCAAGGCCTCTGGAAACGACCTGAACTGGAGGAGGTTTGGCACTTTATCTGTGCTGTGTAGAATCCAGTAATAAATTATTCTGATGTGAAGGTCTAATACAGTTAATAGATCCTATAAAGTTGTCTACTGTGTTTCATCCTATTTAATTTGCTACAGCAACCTGCAGCAATCCCAGCTGTTTCAGCCTCCCTTTTACAACCTTCTGGTGCCCTGAGAGATACTCTCCCAGCTAAGGAATCCCTGTGTCACCAGCATCTCTGCATCACCAGAGCAGTGCAATACCTCCTGAGCATTCAGCTGCTTCTCATCCTCCAACATGGTCCCAAGTGAGGCAGCTCACTCATCACTGTGGGGAGAGCCACGAGGGATCCCATGGCCTGCCTGTCTCCTCAAAGAGTGGGCAAGCAGGAGGGCAACACCAGCCTTCAGCCACGTGTAGCCTTGACCTCTTCTGGGGCACAAGGTTTGGGAGTGCTCAGGCTGCAGAGCAGCTTGGTGCGTCTTTCCAGGGATTTCTCCAGATGCATCCTCCTGTCATGTTTTGTGAATTGCAAAGGATATGATTCACTACCCTATCAGTCTGCTGCGCTGCCTCTGCCCAATGCTTAGTGAGAGAGACGTGACTCATTGGTCCCCCTCCCAGACTACAGGATGATTGAACTTCACTTCTTTCAGGGGCTGGGGCATCCTAGGCTTCAGCCTGTGCCTCACAGCATGTGGCATGTGGCTGTGGCAAAACAGGGATTTGGGGATGAAGGGAACAGGTCTACATTAAGCTTATCTACAAAAAGAAACTGTTATGTTAGGTGTAGTACTGATGCTGCCATCATTAATTTAAAGATTTTTAGTTTTTTCTAAAAAAACTTCCTTTGGTAGACAAGAATTTCCTTTTAAACTAGGATAGGTTGGCATGGCTGATTCACTCATGTCTTGTAATGTATGCAACAGTGGCTGTAATTAGCGTCATGCATCGGGTAAGTTGGACCTCCAGAGGTTATCTAGTCCAACCTTCAAGTGTAAACTACAGGTTAGTCACCTGTAAGCGTTGTTGTGCTGTGTGAGGGATCATGTGAAATGATTTTTCAGGAGATTGCAAGGTGTATTGGGAAAGAGAGCAGCTGAGACATTTTCCAGTGGTACCAAGGATGCTGCAGCTGAAGACAAGGGAGAACTGGGAACAGCCACTACATAACAATTAGAGTCTTCCCCTGAACCTCCCATCTCCTTCCTCAATGTGTTCAGGTGGTGCAAGGCCAGAACAAGCTCCAGACAGAAGGCACTTTGGACTCGCTAAAACCCTCAGCATGACAGGGTAGACTGAGTGCTCTCAGGTCTGGAGCACATGTGCTGATGGGATGGGCCATTTGATCAAGGCCATTAAAAAAAAAAGTGTTTGTTTCTCCCATTTCCGCCCAGCTTGTTTACACAATCACTTTCCTCTGATAAAATAGTAATTCTCAGCCCGGGGCCCCTGAACCCTGTCAGGGATAGACCCTTCCTGTGAAGGCCATCCAAGATTCCCACAGATCTGGAACATGAACAAGGTCAAGGGGTGTTACCAGCAGAAATATCTGGTCACTGCTGCCCCAAATAATATGTTAGCTGCCCCTATCTCTCCTGCCCTGCACATAGCCTGTGCACTTTCAGCCCAGCCCAGACTCCTTGCATTTACACCACACTAAGCAGCTCTCTGAGCATCCACCACCATCTCTGATGTCCCACCTCAGCTCCACAATAAGAAGATGATGGGTTGCAATAATGCTAGATGTGAGAACACTTTGATCTAAGGGTACTGATGAGGGCAATGAGTATATATAGCTAAGGATATTATAGCTAATGTATTGCAAGTCTAGAACTCCTGGTACTCACCAAAGAGACAAAGAATCTATCTATATATAAAGTATTTCCAAAGAACTTTTACAGTGTCCCAGACAAGTGGTCAGTAAATGGTATGGAAAGCATCTTGTAGCACATTATTTGTGTGGTGGATGCTCTCACCTAGGCCAGGTTGAAAGGATCATATCACAACAGTAGGCAAATGAGAGCAGACATTGTGTGCTTACCAAGACATGCCCCATAACTACTCAGCTGGAAAGCAAGGATCCTACTCATGTCTTTTCAATCAGTACAAAACATGCTGCTGGACCTCTGGTAGCTGTTTTTTTTTTCACTTAAATAATTGATGACCGTAATTAACATATGAAATACTTTAAAACACCTATTTTGCATAAGCTGTGACTTATCATTGTTGTGAGAGCATGTCCTGTAGCTAGCCTTAGATAACAGGCATAATTTGAAAATGTTTGTTGTCCACTCAGCAACCTAACCATGCAAGGGGATAGAGTGAATACAGAAGTGTGGAAAGAAAGGATAGCAAAGGTAAATAGAGAGCAATTAGTGGAGTGCCCATAAAATACGTGTAGGTGATTCAGGTCCGCGTTTTGCAGCCCTTGCTAGTGGGTTGGCTTTGGTCTTGGACAAAGCATTTAGCCCCGCACTGCAGTGGACAGCTGTTACTACAACATTACTTGCACTCATTGTATTTTCAGGCTGTGATTTTGGCCATACCCAAGCGGTGCAGAATGCAGCAATGAGCACTGCAGCGTGGGCATAGTGCTAGGCTGAGAGGGTTATGGAGGCAGAACCTAGAAAACTGTACAGTGTCCCATGCTCTAGAAAAAGAAGAGCATTTTTGCTGCAGTAGGATTCAACATTAGGTGCTGTTAAGAAATGCTGCCCAGGGAGGTGGTTGAGTCACCAGCCCTGGATATGTTTATAAGCCATATAGGTGTGATGCTTGAGGGTATGGCTTAGTGGTGGACTTGGTAAAGTAGGGTTAATGGTTGGACTTGATGATCTTAAAGGTCTTTTCCAACCTTGATGATTCTATGATACTATGAAATGTATTTGCTCACTCCCAGGTTGTGTTACTGGTTGCCAGAGCACAACACGGTAAGATCTTGATTCCTGCTGGTACTGTTAGGGATCACAAGTGAAATATAAACTGAGAATGACATATCAGAGCGCTTAAAATGGGAAAGGGATGGAGAATTTTATCTGCTTCCTGGAGTCTACTCTGGAGTCAAGATCATATTGTCAATGATTGGTTTATCAATTTGGAGGATGTTAAGTATTGAGAGCGAGTTTATGGAACTACTGCACTTTGAAAACTAGATATTTTTGTGAATTAACTTTTCACATTTGTAATAGTAGTCAGAATAATGCACTCCCATGAGACATCATGTAAAGAGCTAAGTGCACTCTGGCAGTTAAGGGGTGTGAGTATATGAAACCAACATCTGAGGATATCTAGAAGTTTATTTAATCTCTACCAAGAACTGCTAGAGGAAAGATGTTTTGTCTTCCATAACTGTAGACACATTTCCTTGTGTGCCACTGATATTCAGTAACAAAGTGGGCAAAAGTGATAGCACTAGAATAAATCAAAAAGCTTTCTTTTGTAAGTCAGAGTTTCATAGAGCTCTTGGTTGTAGTGTCACAGCACAGCAGTACCCACAAGCATCATTTTAAGGCAGTATTTCATAAATGGAGTATTTCACTCCATTTTTACACAGAGCGGAGAAATGGATATACAGTGGTTATAGTAAAAAAAAAAAAATAAAAGAAAAAAAAGAAGGGAAATGAAAAGCAGTGCTAAAATGATGCTAAAATGATGCTAAAAGATGGCTCCTCTAGGATGTTTCCATTGTCAATCTTCCACTGTGTGCTTCAGTACTGGGATTTGGTGGTAGAGGTGGTGGTTCTGGCATATTGACACAAAGAAGGTGCCTAGGCTGAAGAAATAGTTTATTTATTCCACTTCCTGTGTGACTCTCTAGCATTTCTGTGCTGGACTGTCCAAAGTTACAGGGTGAGAGTTAACACTTGATTAAGAAGATTATTGTGAACAAGTCTGATTTTCTGTCTCTCAATTCTTACCCTACTATAGCTACTCATATTTCCCTTCTGGGCTGAAAATGCCCATGTTTTAGTCTCCACGTGACTTTTTGCAAGTCTGAGCAAGAATGTCGGCTCCTTTGGTTTTGCTAGCAGGGAAAAAAGTTTTATTTTTCCTGCACAGTGCAAGCACTTGCCCTGCGCAGAAATTACTGAAGGCAGCAACTTTGAACTGTTGGGCTCTATTCTTCCTTGAGCAGCAGAGGAAGAAAGAAATCAAGCTGAAATAAAAGAGATCATTCATCTCAAAGCGATTTGTAGTTATGAGCAGTATTTTTCTTGCTCACATTGGATTTTTATGCATATGTTCTTGCAGGTTCTTGTCATAGGGCAGTCCAAGAGGGCTAAGCATGTGAGGATACAGACACCTCATTTCAGGTTTCTTCAAATCATTTCTATCCAGGGTGTCTGGTTGGAGGACAAGTCTAAACAACCCCTTCATTTAAGGAAGTACAATGTCAAGGTCCAAGAAGTTAAGAAAAAATGAGGGCGACTGTAAAGATACTGAGCTAAACACAAAGGGAGTATCAATATCTGCAAGTGTTGGCTTGCAGTTACTCCAAACGACTGCAGTGGGATGGCCAGATTAACAGACAGACTGCTGTGCTCTTTACCAGCTACCAGCAAGCATGCCTATACCTAGCCTTCTCGAGCCCTGTCTTTGTCTGAAGAGACCAAATGCAGACCACCCACTTATAAAGGTGGCAGAGGCAGGTAAACAGGTATGAGGGGAAATCACCTTTTAGCTACCAGGCCCTATATTTTCTGTAAAGGTTTCTCTCACTTTGCACTACATCTCTGATTATTCATTTATTAAATGAACTCACATATACATTCTGCAGATGCACTTCTTATATAGCTGCATTTAAAAATGTCATCAAAGAAGATTTCTGCTTGGGGACAAATATTTCTAAATATTACCTAAGCCATTCATTTGCATCTATTCTGTCTTGGTGATTTCGCAATTCTGAATTCCTCATCATGGGTGGTACCATGTCAGCTCAGAAATAAAGTCATGTAGTGGTGACACAGAATCACAGCAGCTCCATTTCTTTCCCTAAGTTCTGCTCTGCTGCATTGATATAATGTCCTAGAGACTCCATGATGTGAAGGAAGAATATTTACCTTGCACAGGTTTTGACAGAGAAAAATTTACTCAGTCTGGTAGGTTTTTTCCCATTCAGAAACTAACTCTGCATCCAGTTAATGTCACTCAGGTCAGTATGCGCTTGCTTTGGTGATAGGGAAGAAGTGTTGCCTAGTGAGCCATGTTCACATTTACTGGAGCAGGAGGGGTGTCAGGCCTGGCAACCTGTCCAGAAAGGATTGGTATTATTGTGGTGGATGCTGCCCATCATCACTCACTGCAAGCAGTTCTGGGCTGTGTATCATCTACAAAGCTGATGGAACGCAGAAAGGGAGAAAGCAAGTCTTCCCTTAAGGGACAAGGAAGCCTCAAATGCCACTTAAATGTTCTTCAGCCCTTTCTGGGATGAACATGCATGACCCTTTCTGGGTAATGCAAATTTGGATCCTTTCCTTTTGTCATCTCAGGGGCAGGAGTCAGCACAGTTGTGGCATTTGAGATTATAAATCAAATCCTCAGACTGTTGAAGATCTTCACATCCTCAGACTTCAATAGGTATTTAAGGGTAATAATAATTTATTTCTATATTTATTTAAGGATAATAATCATTTAGCTGGTTGAACTGGAATGTAGTGGTTGTACAATTTGATGGTAGTTTGATATGTACAAAACATACGTACACACATGCACACATTTTTAGTCCCTATATGAGTTAGAGAATGTATGCTGTTTGAATTTTATAGGACTGATGAATTTTGAAACATTTTGCTTTGCTATGTTCACCTCTGATCCCATGGTAATTTCTACCTGAGGCTGTATCTACCCAAGCTTCCTGAAATAGATGTCTGGTGAAGCAAATGAGACAGACACTCTCCATCTTCTACCCCCTCATCATCTCCTTTCATTTTCTCAGGCAGAGCAAATTAAGACTTTGCTTGTGCTGATGATTAAGGTACTCTAGTTTATTCCTCAACTTAATACTGAGTGAGAAAAAAATATATTTGAAATGCACACAGTAGGTGTGAAATGTATCACGCCTTTCAAATCAGTCTTTTACTACTGAGACAGGCACCTGGAGAGAGCAGTGCAGGGAGGGTTTCTTCTTGATTTTGGGATGGGGATTTTTGTGGCTCCTTCCTTAGCATGATATTAATATCTCTTATTTGTTACAAGTATTAGCTACTGCAGCAAAATCCAACCAAGGGCAGGACAAATGTTCGTGTAAGCATTTTTCTGGTTAATAAAAGGATATGATGTGCTAGTCATCATGTTATTAACGTGAATCAGAGTCTTCAGTATTCAGTATAACCAATTTACTACAAAAAGAGGAAATAGAAATATAGTATATGTAGTATATAGATGAAAAACTTATGACTTCCAGTGGAATTCTGCTGAGAATTACAGCCAACTGTCCTTTCTCCAACATACACACCAACTCCTGCTATCTTACTATACATTACTTCCAGCAGAGTTTGATTCATCATTATTTATTAGACCTGTTAAAAGACAGCTCAGTCTTTGTTGTGGATGAACTTTTGTAATTACTCCATATTTATGTTGTATCTGTGGCTTAATTATATTGTGCTTATGGATTTTGACAGCTAATTACCGCTAATTCATATAATGACATGTCTGAAATGCTTGATACTCAATTGTTTTCATAATGATATGTTTTGCCTATCTTGTATTTACATGGTAATTGCTCCAGACATGTAGTTACAGTGCCAGTTATGTGACTCAAGTAAGTCTACAAAAGCAGGGATATGGTTTAGTTATACCAGGCAATGGACAAAATTAAACATTTCAGCTTGGTTGTGTGTTTAGTAAGGGTTTCAGAGAAAAAGTATGCCTTCCTATGAAAGCACAGCTAGAACTAGTTATCACTACGGCCCTAAAGAATATGACTGCAGTATCACAACAGTGGCTGTATTACATGGACAACCAAAAACTTTGCCATATGTGCTGTCAGCTCAGTGCCTGTCCGGTATTGATCTACTGGTTCCCATGGCTTCCACTACCAAAGCAAAGTTCAAGAAATAAAAGCAGTAATTCTCTTTTTCATGTTATTTTTTAGGAGCTATTGACCAAGTTTATCTTGAGATTTTTGTTCAGAATGGCCCAAGACCCATGAGTGTTTGCCTTAAGACTGCGATGGTAGCAAGAGTTCAGTTCAGTTCAGGTAGAAAATTATGCTACTGTAAATGTACTGCAGCATCCTTGGAACTTTTTCCCACATGGCATACCGAGGGTGCATCAGGCCACTGTGGAGGTCAGAGCTCAGACAGTCTAATGTCTGAATGACTCCTCATCAGTGGGATTTGCACCCAGGACTTGTGCAAGAAGCATTTTTTCATACTAAGCGGGATTCTGTCCTTGACCTTTAAGGTGTTGTACACCACATGGGCTGTCAATAATTCATTTCCCCTGTTCTTGCAGCAAGCACACTGGCCAGATGGAAATCCCACGCTCACGGTCCCCAGCAGCAGTCTTATTCCACCAGCCCAGTGCTTTTCACCAACATCAGACATTTTTCAGCATAAGGACCCATAGCACCTTCTGCTACAATAAAACTGTTTGTTCAGTCATACATTTTCCTGTCAATGCAAGCCCAGAACTATTGCACCAGTCATCTGCTTTATTTTACCAGCAAGAAACTTAACATATATTCACTAAGGCTTAATCTGAAATCTTTTGCTTTCAGTGGAAATATTTCCATTTATTTCAAAGGATCTCAGATCAAGCTTCAACATCCTTAATACATTATTGAGTTTTAGTCTGTCAAATTTGTTCATTTTGGGCCTTTGTGAATTGTAGAGCAGTTGTGTACAGAACAAAGTCATGTGGAGATTAAATAAACCCAATCGACATCAGTCTCCTGACACAGAAAGGCAGCAAGAAACAAATATTGACTTGAAAAACAATGCATGTACAGTGACATTTAACTTGTATAAAGTGATAGTCTCCATATAAATACAAATAGCACCATTTCCCCAGAGCTGAATAAATTATATTCATCAGTAAATATTTGGGAGTCTTTGACATGTTTCTAAGCAGCAGGATGAGAAATAGAGATGAAAAATGCATTCACAGGTGAGAACTCAGTGTAGATTTTTCTTACAGGTTTCCTTAATGAATTTGGGAGACCTTGAAAAGCAGATAATTCCTTTTCTCGTTAGTGGTTTAAATGCAAAGCAACAAAACTATAACAGACCATGGCATAACAGATTCCTGTCAGTAGTGTCCTGGCCCTGCTGCTCATGCTGTGCTACACTGCAGGGCTGCAAGCCTGAAAACACTCCTCAGAAAGAAAACCCAAAGTTGCTAATGACTTTAGGAGCCTCATACCCATATTCAGAAAGAATTTATACACCCAGGATCTAATGTTTCACTTATATGAGAGTTAGGGATTTTATGGACCAGGGTTTCTTTCCAGTGGGAATTAAGTGTCCTAAGCATCTTTAATAATGTAGCACCAGTGTAATGACATTTTTCCTCTGTATGAGGAGCAACAGCACAGTTCATCAACATAAGGAATGAGCGCACAGGCTCAGACTGTTTGGGTGGGAAAGAGAAGATTGAGGGTCTGACTGATGACAACAGAGGTCTTTAAAACCACAGGTGACACAGGAGAAGTGGCTGGGCAATAACTGTTCACCATAAGAAACAAGTCTTCCCTACCAGGTCCAGTCTTAGAAACATATTTAGGTTCCCTTTTGACCATAAAACAATGAAGATGAAGTAGGATTTCAGGCATATGCCTAGAGATAAGCCCGGATCATCTACAGGTTACAGTGCTGCTGAGTTTATAGTGCTGCCTAAGCATTCGAGCATCAGGGGCTGCAGGACAAATCAATCCCATTTTGTCTTTACACGGTCTCCCGCTCACAACCTGCATTCCTTCCCTCCCCCACCTCGTAGGTGTTAATAAGTGAAGAACTGGACTGTGCCTCCCGCAGCGCCTGTCTGCAGTATGAGAAGCATTAGGCTTCCAAACTGTGTTGGGATCTTCAACTCAAGAGTAAAAATAAGAACTGCCAGCTGGGGAGAAAACCCAACTGTTCCTTCAGCAGCATTTTCTAGTTATATTAGACATAGTCCTCTTATTCTTCAGGGGAATTTTTAAGATGTTCTGGTGATGTGCTTTTATAGTTGGCAAATGAAACAGATTGCTTTATAATGAAGGGTTGTTTTTTAAAAAAAAAAAAGTACTTTAGGTACTTTTTTAAGGTACTTTAGAAAAATCCACATAGGATTTTTCTCCAGCAAAATAGTCTTTATTCACAACAATTTTACAAGTTCTGCATGATTTGTTTTCCAAAAGGACCATGGGGGAAGAGTCACAACTAGGCATTTTTTTTCTAGCTACAAACCAAAGAAAACATTCAAAGGTCACTAACCTTCAAAATAGCTTGTATTGTTTTAAAAGTTACCATTCCCCAATCTCTATGGATAGTTCTTCCATTCTCCACGTGACTGTAACCTCTGGGGAAGTGAAAACAAAAAAAATTAAAACCAGTAAACATCAATCAAAATAAGTTTTCAATAATGAATTTTCTTTTTGTAAGTCCATTCAGAAGGGAAAACAAAGATACTTAGAAAGATTAAACTGTAGGTGACCAAGAGGACACTGAAACATTTGGTCCCTGGATATATTTTTTAAAGAAAGACATGGAAGATAACAGAGTGAAATCCTCTCTTCCTAAGTCCTCCAGCACCGTGTTGTGACATTCTGTTCTTCCTTCAAACACCAAGATGCTGTCTATGCTATTCCCACCTAGAAATGTGGATCACTTCAGTGCTGGTCTTCCATTGTCAAGACAGCATGGCCTCTACAGTAATAATAACCGGCTTTTTTTTTTTTTTTTTTTTTATGAAAATATGACTATAGTTCATTTTCCTTTGGGAAACATATCTGAGACTTTTTGTGGATGAATCTGCATCTTAGCTGCTTCCTGGCTGACCAAATGATGTGGCTGCAGGCACATCCCTTGCACTGGTGATGGACTTACCTGTTCAGGACAATTCACATGCCACCCAGAGAGCAAACGTGGGATTACGTTTACAGTTAAACCTTACTAACCAGCTTCCTAAATATCTGTCCCTGGGCCACCCATCAAACATCATTCCAAGTGTTGTTATTCTAAGAAGGGCTGTAAGTGCTGTAAATGGCACAATCCTCTGCCCTCCCCCCCTTACAAATTACACAGAGCGATGGCAGAGCTTAGCTGCCAGTGTCTGATATGGTGTCTCATTACCCAAGCTGTCCTCCCACATGTATTTTATCTGATTGCAGGTCTTAGTCATACAGTCAATGAATAAATAGTCTGAATGGAAGTTTGAGCAGTGGGAGGAAGCATTATGGAGGGTCCCATGGATCCACCAATACTCAGCATCTGTGCTCATGTGTTTTGTGGCTGTGTGTGCATCTTGCTGAACCATTCAGGAATACAAAAGGGAAATGCAGAGCAAAACAGCCAGGACAAAAACAGCAGTGGGTACTGCAGCAGCACAAAACCTGGGACAAGTGTCTTCCTCTGGGATGGCCACCTGTTCCACAACAAGAGGTTTGGGTCTTGTCACCAGATCTGGTGCAGTCAAATGCTGCTGTGGGGCAATCAAACAAGTTTGCCTGCCTCTGTTAAGATAGATGTCCCACATAGCAAGGAAAAGCATGTCAGGCAGCTTTAATCAGGTTAACTTGCATAACAAAGCTGTCCAACTGCAGGGACCAGGAACTCCATGGATGAGAATTTACCCTGTTCCTTGGCTGGGTGAATTAACCATTCAGCACTCCATGTTAACGTAGCATGAAGTTTCTGGTACCCAAACTAGCTCATTTCAGCACTTACATAAAAACAGTCTGCAAAAGAAATAAACATCTTTTATTTTCTGCAGTGAGGCACAGATTTACAGGGAAAGAAGTTTTATATCTCCATAATTCATAGACAGAGGAGGCACAGGGCGAAAATCTTCCAGCCACAACTTGGTGGGAAAGGCAGCACTTACATGTTCTGACAGTGTAGGATTGTACAACCGATTATTATAAATTCTGCCCCCAAAAAGGTTGCAAGATCCAGCTACCCATACCTCTTGAATCTGTTCCCCTGGTATGGGAAAATACAGCCCCTGGAGTTCATAGGTTAAGCATCTCAGAATTTAAGGTAGAGCATAAAAAGGGGAAAGTGACGTGAATGACAAGGAATCAGCTGAACCTTACAAGGATATTTTGTGTAGTATAAACCAAAAGGGACTTTTAAAATGTACAGTGCTAAGGGTCTAAAGTGTTATGAGAAGTAATGATGAGTTTTAAAGTTATTTATTTTTATTTTATTGTCTATTTTAAAGCAAATTATTTTAAATTTAGAGTATTCTTTATTGCAGAATATTACAACTAGAGTAGGCAGCTACTCTAGTTGTTTATGAGATATTTGGGTATTTTACCATCCCAGATACTTTTATTTATGTCTGACTAAAGACAGGATGAAATGTGCATTGAGCCCTGTTTTTTATCAGATTGCAGCTCAGCAGCATCTTATGAGCTCCCACTGCCCAAAATTTACTAATTTTATTTTATTTTTTTTTTATTGAAAGTAGATAAAAATGACTAATCACCTGTGAATTGTAATTATATCACTGCCTGTGGGAGGAAGCATGGTTTGAAGATCGTCACAAATTATTGTTTGTCATTTGCATGTGCCAAGATCTACACCAGAAAAGCTTACCTCTCAAGTGTGGTCCTGGATGGATTTCTTTAAAAATAGCTTTGCAGAACTGCTGGCTTGTGGACTTTCATTGATCAGATTGATTCAGGCCCAGGTTTGCAGTGGTTAGGAAAAAGGGTGCTTTTCCAAATGAGTTAGTTACATCACAGCAGAACTCATCCTGGAAATTCTTAAGTTAGTTTAAAATGGATATACCTCAATTTGGCTTAAGAAGGTGCCTTACCAGTTGAAAATAAATAATAAGCCCAGACTAAAGTATCTTACTAACGCTGTGCAATTTTGGGTTAGAGTATAATTGCTTTTAAATATAATGATCTTGAGCATCGCAAATGTGACAGTAGCATTTATGAAGTGGATGGGAAGAGTCTGTAGGAAGCTGCATACCTGTGGCAAATTGCATCACTGTATAAATGTTGTTAGAGAATAGTGCAGCTGGAATTTCAGCAATGAAAAACCACATTTCTCCCATTTCGAGGTTGTGAAGGCTAGGAACTGGGGCATATTGATGGAGACAAGTCTTAGTCCTGTCCTCACTCTGAGTCAGAGCCTCTCTTGCTCCTCCAGTGAGAAGTTATTGATGGGCTGCTTAGAGCACCACAGCTTTTTGCGAGAAAGAACCTCCCTTCTCCTATCAGTTTTCTCCTGGGCTTCTAAGTGGGAAGGAAATCCTCTGGGTTGTCATTGTCCACTGGGAAGGGCGGTTAAGCCGCCCTGACAAGTGGGGGAAGATCCACTTCCTGATGCTGAGAGAGTTAAAACATCATGGTCATGCTGGTGGTGATCCTAAGCTCTTCAGCAAAAGAGCCGGAGAGCAACAAACCAGCAGATCCAGGGGCATAAATAATGGTGCTAAAGCACCACTTTGCAGCTCGCCATTTTCGAAACCCTGTAGACAGCATTTAGTTTTTACTGGATAGTAAGCAGAGCCTCTAGAGTAAGTGCACACATGAAACTGGCCTGCATGAGCACTTGTTTTTACTCTTGCACAGGTAAGAGGACACAGTCACACCTCATTGCCCCGAGGAGGTGATGGGTAGCTACCAAAGCCATCAGGTCTGGTGCAAACATTGACACCGGGGTACTGCATTCTAGTGTCTCCTGGGACCCCGTGGCAGTCAGAATGGGGAAAAGCACCTGTCCCCATGGGCCTCCCAACCATGGTGGTAGGTTTGACTCATGCTCTGGTCTGAACAACAGGTTGGGTTATTGTCCTGATTTTGTCTGTGGGTGAGCAATGTGTACCCCTTTTTACCCTTGTTATCCCCTCTCCCACTTCTTGTCCCTTCTTTTCACCACCCTTGACCTTCCCTTTCTCCATCCCAGTGTCCTGCCAGAAGGACAGCCCTGGCCAAATTACCTCCTCCTCCTCAGTCCTAGTTTCGCAACATCCATACCAAATCTGGTATTTCTGATGCAGTTACATAGGCAAGCTCAGCTTTACATGCAGTTACTGATGTGGTGACTGAGGTGCTGTGGGTCTTGCAAGCTTGTGCTCCCAGAAAGTCCCCAGAACTCCCCTCCACTTATCTGCGAATGTTGGTCATTCCTCCTATAACTCTATCTCAACCACCTGCAAAACCCAGCCATCCTTTGGGGCACCATCTGTGATTTTCGTCAGGTGGCTGCGCTGGTATCCATCACATCCAACAGTTTCTCATGTCATGCCCAGCAGTGTCCCCTGTGCTGTTCAATTAGCCCATCCTCTGGCCAGGACTGAGTGGGGTTCTTTCTGCAGCCCTAGTAATACGCAAACAACCTGGAGAACTGGCTGCAGGCCATTATATCCTTCATTACAACATACTGTGCTCTGGTTGCTTACATGAGGGTTAATACATGTATGAGTGTTAGTTGGATGCCCACAGATACAAATAACAGATGCACAAACAGCCATGCTTCCACATGACTTGCTTTGTGCTGTGTTCCTCTGACCTGTCTTTCCATCATGCAGCTCTGTTCACTGGTGTGCATGGGGAAAATCTAACTTGAAAGCCAAATTCATGGCTCAGTTCACACAAACTTCATAGCAATTTCATTCTCAGCCACATTCAGTCTGTGTAGAAAAAAGGTCACATCCCTAAATCTGAACCCCAGAAAGCATCCAGGAATTTCTCAAAGACAGGTTCTTACAAAATTTCAGATCTCACACAAAAATAGCCGTTTCATTTATTGTCCTACCCCAGTTTACACAGTTGTAAGGCAACCCTGACCCGCCTTCTTATAGTTTGCCTTCATTTTGCCTACAGTACTGCTGGCATCAAAATCTCATGCTGTGAGTGTGAATATGAGCTGCCTGGTGACAGCAAGATTTTATTTTGCTGACAGTCCTGCCACAGATTAGTGTGATTCTGACCATCTCCACTTTCTCAGCTTTTGGGTACTGCTTTTCTCAATATGACGTTACCAACAGCATCAGTGTCTATATAAATTGCAGTCAATTAGGACTGCTGCCATAACATGACCTCTGCAACACTGAGATCCTCAGAAGCCCAAAGCAACACCAGTGTGCTTGGTAACCTATAATCTTTTATTATAGTCAGCTCTATCATTTGACTGCCAAGGAGCTGTGAAGTCCAAGATCTGTTGACTTTACAAAAGCAGGATGATCCAGAAAGTTGCAAGATCTTGCAAAATAAGTATGAAGTGGAAGGACTGAATTTCAGTGCTTTGTATATGAACTTGGAAAATACAACCTCTTTGAGATAAGAGTATTGGAAGTTTAGCTTCCTTCTATAGTTTGAAAGATTAACATTATCATAAATGTGCTAAGTCATATTTTTCCATAAGCTAACCACCTGTCTCATGAAGCACACCACGGATTCTTGCCCTTCACAGCTACCATCATGGAAGTATTGAAAGTGAAAAGAACTCAGACCAAGTCAGGGCTTAACAAAGTCAAATTGATTTATTGACTTGGATTTATTTTTTTTTACAAAAATGTATTATTTGCCCAGTGCTGTAATTGCTTAGAGGCAATGTAAATCTGTGGATGTAATGGAACTAACCTTCCCTGCACATACACGCGCTTAATGTCAGTTCCCCTTGTTCTCCCCAAGTGGTGTTTATTCCATTTCTTATGAAATGGTAAAAAGTTCAGTGGCCAAGGAGTGGGAGTCAGGGTGTCCACCAGAAATTCAGAGTATTCAGCTACACAGTGGTCCTCTGCTGAGATGATGGAAAGATTTTCTGGCAGGAGCAGACATGGACATTGCCATTTCTCAGCCTAAAGATGTCCAGTTGCTTTTAAGAAACGATTAATCATCCTCTTCCCCCTTTCCTTCTCCCAGACAGCACCCAACATGATTACTGATAACCAGCTAATATGAACCACAATTGATTCCTGTTTGGAGGAACCCAGATGAGTTTCTGTAGTGGGTCTGGCTGAGCTGCTTTTCCCCATCCAGCCCTCATGCTGCAGTACTGGGAGCTGGAGGGTGTTGA
>WTSP01009732.1:0-31336 GCA_025331215.1 Actenoides lindsayi | reverse complement strand
GCTTGCTCGCTGCGGCCCGGGGCCCTGCCTCGTCCTGCTCTGCCGACGTGCGGAGGCGGCCGGGCGCTGTGGCGGCGGGGCGGGGCGCGGAGCCGAGCGGCAGCCCCGATAAGGCGCGGGGCGGCTGCCGGGCGGGGCCGCGCACCGGCTCCCTTACCCTCCCCCCGGCTCCCTTACCCTCCCTCCCCCCGCGCCTGCCTCGGATCGCGCCCGCAGAGCCGGCGAGGCTTGGGAGCGGGGACTCGCAGCGGAGCCGAAGGCGGTTGCACCCGGGTTTCCGAGTCCGCGCCTCTTCGGGACAGCAGGGTGGGTATGAAAGCGGCTCCGTATCAGCAGGACGCCGTTGAACTGCTTCTTCTGCTCGGAAAGTAAGTGCTCGTGCAACTGCTGGGGCCGGGTGTGCAGCACAGCCGCGCTGGGATAGCTCCCTCGAGGCTGCAAACGCTCCCGTGACCTGCAAACCGGCAAAAACGGTGCCTCGGGATCGCAGCCGTGTATCCTGTTGCAGAAGTAGTTGTGTTTTGTTACCGTGGAGCCTAAGTGTGTGATCTCGGGTATTTCAGAGCACGGCACCCGAAAGCATTTTCAACTCCTAGTGCTCCTTGGTGGTCGCTGGGAAGCGAGGAAGTAGGTGGTTAATCCTCACCTGGTTTTACTGAAGGATGGATTGACTCTGATCCCCAACTGTAGCGTCAGTTTTATTGGTTAATTTTTGACAAACCGTAAGAACAGCCATTTTATAAGAGCTGCCTGGCTGGGGGAAAGCAGCATTCGTTCTCTCTGTCTGTATTTTGAAGAGAGAGTCCTGCAAAAAACCCAGAAAAGCAACAAACACAAGTGTTTTCACAGGTCCTTAGAGGAGCATGTGCAAGTTTCTTAAATTTCACTGTGCCAGTATGAAGCTGCCAATGCAAAGTGTGAAAAAGTAGCATTTCTTCAGGCATCGAGCCCAATTCCCTGGTGACATAAATTCAGAAAATACATCAATGGTAGTACAGCAAACTTTGGACTCGGCATTTGTAGATACACAGCTTAGCATGATTTTCACTCTTAAGTATGTTACGTACTCTGCGAGCAAAGGTGGCAGTTACATTTAGCCTTGCAGACTTTGGCTTGGTTGTTACATAAGTGTACAGGAATGAAATAAACAATATGAACTTGTTTGTTTTCTTTTAAGCATATGACAGTTCTTACTGTGTCTAATGTCTTTGTTTTCTTGGCTGGGTATATCCGTGCCTTTGCATTAATGCTTGTAGGTAAGTGGGAGCCCCAGCTCTGTAGGTTGTACACAAGAGAGCTGGCAAGCAAGATAAAAGCTAAAGGGTTTTGCGAAGAGAAAACTTAACCTGTTATTGAAAATCACATTTTTGAGCAAGGTAAAGATGATGAGACCTTACAGAACTGAACTTGTGAGCGGATTAGTGTATGCAAACACAAGGACAAGACTGGCATTCATAGCACAGCGTGGAGAACGATGGATTTTGGACTTATGCGCCCGATCTAACTTGGTATAGAATTAATGCGAGCTTAAAACAAATTCAAGTTCACTTCTCGTGTAGTTGTGCTCTGTGCTTGCTAGAAGGTCAGATGTTATGGCAGGGATGGGATTCAGTTGCATGCAGGGGCTTGGGGCAGCTTCTGTCAGGGGACACCTGGGAAACAAGAAAGCTGTGGCATGGAGAGAGCCAAGGGAGATGCAGCCTCTGCTGCTGCTTCCCTGCAAACCTTGCTTTTTCTGTCAGCTTCCACTGGAGAACCACTCCCAGCCCTCTGCTCTCTGAAGTACTCAGCTTATATAAACCTCATGGGTCTTGGCGTTAGAAGGAGTTTGGGGCTGCAGTTTCTATGGTCATGGTGCTTGGAAATTGCAAACTCAATAGCTGCTCAGTAACACAAGCTCCACAGTCATGTTGACATGAATACTCTTGACCATTCATCTAGAGGGAATTCAGAAATCTATGAAATAGTTAAATTGGCACATGTGTACCTTTTAATTAATTCTGCTGGAAATTTCAGTAGCTGTCATTGCTGAAGATTTGTTTTGAAGAGAGTGTTTACTGTAAATCTTTAGTAAGTGCTTCTGGAATCCCATGAAACTAACAGCGTTGAAACTTTCCAGTAACAAAATACCCACTGGTGAGAAAGATTGGCCTTTGCAGCTTAGTAAAGAGTGATCTGTGTATCAAGACTTGGCTTTTTCAGTTGATCCAACTGTATCAGAATTTTCTTATAAACGAGAGACACTTTATTTGCCTGAAGCTGAAAAAAAAAGGTGACTGCAATATTCCCTGCCCCTTGCTTGGCCCTTCTCCCCCAGCTCCTGCAGAGCTGCTGAACCTTGCCTGAAGCAGCCCTCTGCTGCTGGAGTTTGCTGCCTAGACAGAGGAGCCCGAGGAAGGGGAATGGCAGGGGAGGATTGCCCAACCTCCTGTGGTTGGAGCTGTTGTCAAATATCTGTTGCTTTTCCTGTGGTTGTGCAAATTCCACGAGCCAGGGTGGTTAGAGAGA
The DNA here is from genome assembly GCA_025331215.1 of Actenoides lindsayi. Taxonomy (NCBI): domain Eukaryota; kingdom Metazoa; phylum Chordata; class Aves; order Coraciiformes; family Alcedinidae; genus Actenoides; species Actenoides lindsayi. The sequence goes on along the minus strand of WTSP01009732.1, from coordinate 28,828 downwards.
CAATTGTTGCTCCTGGAGAAAGCTTTGTCTATGTTGAGAGAACTTGCGTTGGCGTAGGGTCTTAGTTTTGGGCTTTTTTTATTCACCTTTATAGTGAAGTAGAGCAGCTGGTTCTTCATATGATGCCCTTCCTCTTCTATTAAAGAGGAATGGAAACTATTAAGAAATTTGTTTTCGTTGTGTTTTAGGAACACTTCAAGAATGAGTCCACCACAAGACAGAAGTAGAAATCCCTGCAGCAGTGAGCCTCTGGCAAAGTGCCTTCAAGCAAAGAAGGACTTGGAAACAGCTATATCTGGAATTGTCAAAGCTGAACAACAAATTAAAGAGAACTGGCGGGAGGTAATTTTAAATTAAGAATATGTTTTAGTTAAAAAGAATGTTTCAGTAACTCGCGTGACTTTAATGGAAGTTTTTATTATTCTAGAGTTCTTTCTGTTATGATGATGGTCTGAAATTTTCCCACAGACTTGCAGGCATCTCGCTGTATCATTTGGTCACGCTCTTGATACAGATAATTATTGTATTACTGGTTTAGGCACACGGGATCTCCTAAAGCCGTTGAATTCAACATTAGAATAGAGAGATATTGTAAGTAACGCTGTACTTTGGTGGTACTTTAAAGGCAGCCTTGGAACTTTTACTAACTCGAGTCATGCGATGCTGTGGGTGACTGGGATTAGGTTGTGAGACGTAAATTTCTTCAAAACTACCACTTACCTGTGACAACCACCATTCTGTGATCAGCAGAGCTGTTGGTGTGCTCGGGCAGGCACTCTAGAAACGGTACGTGTCCCCTTGCAGGTAAAGGCAAAGATTCACAGCCACATCAGCCGTCACCTGGAGTGCCTGCGCAGCCGGGAGGTCTGGCTGTTTGAGCAGGTGGACCTTATTCAGCAGCTGAAAGAGGAGTCCTTGCAGCAGCAGGCCCAGCAGCTTTATTGGGTAAGATCCGATTGTAAATCGTTCCGCCGGCGTTTTTAAGGAGACTTTGTTCTTGCAAGTGTTTGCTCGACAAGAACCTTAGAGGCCAAAACAGTGATGTGTGTTTTTGTCTTTCACGCAGTATTTGGGACAGTTCAACTGCCTTATTCATCAGCTGGAACGCTCCTGTAGCACTGAGTTAGCCAAACAGATTTCAGTCTGCCTGGAGAGGTAAATATATTTCATGATGCAATGCGACACAAACGGGATTTATTTTGGCCTGTGAATTTAATCTGATTTTTGATTCTAATAGAACTAATAATAGATTTAACTTGCTGTTTCTCTGTTTTTAATGGTTCTTAGAAATAAGATCCTTAAAGCAGTCTGAGATATCTTTTTTATCTTAGACTGAAAAAACCCCAGAACTGTAATGAGCAGAGAAGGTATACCTTTGTGCAGATTATTTCAAATATTACTTGTTGGAAATTGAAATAATGAGAAGATTGGCTACTTATTCTGTTCTTGGTTTGTGGATAGGCACCTCTTTATTCAAGTATTAAAAGTCTTTTTTGTTACCTCATTACTGCCAAGTTAGCTTGGAAGCCTTGTGAAGTAATGGAACTGATTCTCAAAATATGACAGATTAAGAAGATTGTCTTTTTATTTTTGTCCTTTCCCTCCCCCATTTCTTTCTGTAACTATTGTCTTTCTCTTCCAGACTAGAAAGTCTTACTCTTAAACCAGAGGAGTCTTCCATCCTGAATTTTGAGGCTGACACATCTTACCTTCGTCAGGCTATTACCTCATTTGGTTCAATTAAAACCATGGTAAGCACCAAGACTTTTCTGGGTTGGAGTATTTGGGGAAAAAAAGAAAAACCAACAACAAAACCCAACCAAACTTTGAGGCAGTAGTGTGATATATCTCAAGTGATATTTCTACCTTTGGTGATAGCTTGAATGGATCTTGGATACGAGCCATAGAGTTTTAGCTGCATAATCCATACATGGTGCTTTATTAACTATTGCATGTAGTTCTGATTTTGACTCGGCTCATGTTTCTAGTTATGGACATGTTACTTTAATATACATTGGCAGAGACTAAGGGTATGGTGATTGTATTCTTATTCTGTTCCAGCAACTGAAGGAATGTTAGAGTTTTCTTTAGATGTTAATAATTATACATCCTAGGTGGCTTTCTGTGATATAAATATTTCGGGATTCTTATGTAAGCAGCATGTTTCCTGTATTATTGGAGATAATTCTCTTAAAGGAAGTGGACTGAAGGTAGTATTTTGATAGTAAAACTTTCTCCATTCCTTTTTTAAATGTTGAGAAAATTGTTAGCCACAAATAACTGAACAGCTGTAGCTGTCCTTTACTTCTTTATTGTAGAATTCATCCTAGAAACTGGACAAAATTGAGATGTAAATTAACTCTTACTTTGCTTTTTTTACAGCATATCTCAGAGAGTGAGGTTACTTCTCCCTGGTTCCCAGGGCAGAATTGTGCCCTTATGAACTGTGAGCAGGTAAGATTAGGACTTGTGCCTGTGAATATTTAATTGTGTTAAAGGGAAAAGGACAACTCAAGCACAATGTTAGCTTACTTGAATAATGACTTCTGTTTGGTAAGATGTTTAAGCAGACAGTGAACAGTCACTATTGGGAGCATTAGTGATGTGATGATGTAGCTGCTGCAGGCATAGATGTGCAGGAATACAGCATGAACACGGATTTGGAGTGCAATTGTCATTCAGAATTTAACAGAGTTCCTTCATGTTGATAAGCCAGGACTTGGAACTGTCTGATTTCCTATGAATTTCTGCTTTAAAAGAAATCTTATGTTGGGCTCTGCACAGAAATGGCATTGGTGAAGGAGGGTAGCAAGTTAGTAATGGGAATCGTGGTCAGAAAGAGGGTTATTTCCTGGGTTACACATATCAGAACTGTGTGCTGTAGAAGTTGTTGCTTCCCTTTCTTGTCATTTGCTCTCTGGAGAACCTGGTATAACAAAACAATCCATCCGTGCAGTGGCTTCAAGTCATACAGGTGACTGAAGATTCACTTCTTTCTTAACTCAAAGGGCCTGTTTTTTCTTTTGATTCAGAAATACTGGTGCATGTTGAATGCCTCTTTTGATGTTCACCTTAGGTTGCCTCAGTAATTAGATTTCCTCGTAACCAAGAACATTTTTTCTCAGCAGAAAACATTGTGTGGGACAGTGAGTGCTTCACTTGCTGACTGGTTACTTGGAAGCAGACCTGTGGGTGTTTCCCAGGCTCCGTATGTTCCCAGCACCAATCTTGAAGAATGGGTCACACAGAAATGTGTGCCAGAGCCCAGCCAGGTAAGCCTTTTATGTGCTAACCCAGTGTTGATACAGGGGAAAACACAGCATCTGACTGCAAGTGGAATGTGCTGGCAATTAAAACTGTAATTCTCTTCACATTCTCTCATGTTCAGCTAACACTTTTGCACTTACTATCAGAATGCTCCAAGCTGTAACCGTGCAAACAGTTAATGTTTCCTTTCAGTGTTAATATATGCATTTCAATGTCTTTTTACTAGGATTTAAATTCTGCCAAAGCTTCTTATTTTGAGCAAGCCTGGGGAAATCTGAAGGATCTGGAAAACTGGCTCCTGCAGAATCAACAGCATGATGTTGCTGGGAAGACAGCCTGCCCTGACTACAAGGACTCCACCTCTACTTTCAACTCATCCTTTTCCACTGTTGAAAAGGTGGAAGAACTGAAATCCCTTGGACAAGAAGAGATGGACCTTTCTGACTGGCTGCTTGCTCCTGACACAGAAGACAGAAGTGGTGCTTCAGATGAAAAATGGAAGTATGAATTTAAACCTTTTAGGGAAGAATTTAATTTGAATGATTGGCTCCTCAGAGCTGAAACATGTACCAGTTGTCGTGGCAGCCAGACCAAAGGTGTGGAAATTGAGAACCTGGGAAACCTGAAGTGCCTGAATGAGCATCTTGATGGCAAGAAATCACCCACTACATCTGCTGTAAATGCTTGGCTTCTTCAGCACCCCCAGGCACCATTTAAAGTGGAAGATGTCTGCAAAGCTAATGAGCTCTGCGCCAGCTTTTCGGAATGTGTGTGTGATGGAAACTGTGGAAAAGAGGCTCTGTGCAAATGGCTTCTGAAGAAAGAAGGGAAGGATAAAAACGGAGTTCCAGTCAGCCAGAAAGATGTACCAAACCCTGAGCGTGAGAAGGCCAAGTCTGCTGCCCTTACCTTGCTCAGCCCCCCAGAGCAGCTCCCAGGGGAAGCCGTTAGCGCCGAGAAAGCGGATCATTCGGCGGAGGTTGCGGAACCCTTGAAAGTGCTGCTCGAAAGGCCTCTGACAAGCTGGCTAGCCAAGTCTGAGCACAGAGCAGACAGTGCAGAAGAAAAGGCAAGTAGGGAAAAACCAGATAATAGTTTCAAGAGTCCTTTCCTAAACCTCCTGGCTCCATTCCACCTCCCCTTGAATGTAAACAGTTGGGTGTTGACTTCAAACAACCTAGAAAATCTGAACTCGCCTCCAGCAGAAGACAAATGGCTTCTACGCAAGAAAGCACAAGTGAGTGTAAGGTTTTGTTACTCCAGGTCTTAAGCCAATGCACCGGGTTAGTTGTTTTACTTCTTTGAATGCCTGCCTTCCAAATTCACAGCTGTTCTGGATAATACCGACTAAAAATGTTTACATTTCTTATCTCTTGTAATGTTTCTAGTGATTATTACTTACGTAGATGAGGCCAGCATTAAAACAAGTTAGTGTCCTATTAAATTAACACAGTAGTTATCTCAAAGTCTCAGAAGTCAGTTTTACTTTCTTTTTGAATACTTGACAGAGTTTGAAGATAGATGAGAATGTATTTATGTTTGGAGATCTCAAAGTGACTTCTCTTTCAGGACTTTGGCCTTCCTACAGTTTGTGACCTTTTTGCCTGTATGAAACTCAATGGAGATAAGGAAAAATGGCTGTATCAGACTCCTTTACAGGTAGGATGCACAGAATGTACTGCGACAGCTGAGCCACAACACAGCTCAGGGGTACAGATTACAGACACTGGCAGCTAACTGCCCGCTTCGCAGTTCTCTGAATGTAATGTTTGACAGCACTGTGATTTCCTCCCCATCTACCTTTTGAACAGCTTGGACTATTCTGTATTTTCATTTTTCCTCTTCTTAATCACAAGCCAGGGAGGGAATTACACTCCTGAGTAAATCACTCAACTGATGGGGCACTTGGTAAAATCTCTGTAACTTCCATTGTAAGGAGAATGTGCAATTAATGTCTAAATTTCCAGGCAGCTTCTTTCTTACTAATTTCAAAGTAGTATTTTAGTACTTTCTTTTCCCCAGACTGTCATACACATGTCATCTTCCCCCCCCCCCCCCGAGGTGTTGTTTTCTGTTTACTAAAGAGAGTAACCCCCTTTCACATTTGTTTAGATGTGACGAACTGGAAGCATCGACGTTGCCCCCTTTCCTGCTGATTGATCGCACATGACGCTGAGTGACTGCAGCCAGCTGCATTCGTGTGTGTTGTGTTTGCCCGTCTGCTTTTCCTTCTAAATGATAACAACAAGAAATACTACTCGTGTAACAGAGTTGCGGTGCAGAAGATACCTTTTTGTTATGATTAATTCTGAAATGTAAACCCACTGAGCATAAACAATCGGATACTCTAGAGGTGTTAGTAACTTTGTATCTGTTACGGGACTACCTGACTCTTCATTAATGGGCTGTCACTTGACCTGTGTTAAAGTCAGTGCAAATACAAAGCAAGATCTCGGTGGTGCTGGGACACATCCACCTTCAGCTGGGACTTCAGAAGCGGTGCCATTCCTTTCAGCTGCTACAGCTCTCGTGAGCTGCTTTCCAGCTTACTGAGACTGCAAGATAACTTAGGCTGTATTTGGAAGCAATTTCTTTTATTGAGCAGTCCCTAACTTTAAAGGGTTTATTTGCATCTTGTCTTGGTGCCTCTCCTGGCTGAGTATGTGCAGTCCACATTTTGAAGAGGAGATGCATCGATGGGACCTGATGTGTGACAGGAGAATTGGCAACTTAGTTTTCGTTCAGAACTTTTCTTGCAAATTTGTCAGCTATTTAAAGAGCAGAGTATGGTGTTAATTTTCATGCATCAGCAGGTCAGATCCGGCCGTGTCCCCAGTATTTAGTAACTATTTGAATTTCACTGGAAAAGTTTTATAAGAGGAAACGTGTACATGTCAGCTAGTTCCATCAAGATCATTCATAATGAACTTGACTAAACCACTGCAAAGCAGGCATCTCAGCCACATAGTATTTACAGGTAATAGATTTGGGGAATTGGATGCCTTCTCCTTGGATCAATGTCACGCTGTTTAACTGGGAAACACTAACTTGGCAAACTGTGTGGCTCCCACTGATCCATTTTAAAGATGTTTAAACTGTGGCTTTCCCTGTTAATATGCATATGGCAGTGGGGCTTGAGTAACTGATGCCTGTAGCAGTGGACATAACATGAGCAGTACCTCTTGAGGTATTTAGCATTTTGAGCCTGGAGGAAAGAATGTTGGAAAGATGAGATGGAAAGGTGGATCGCACCTGTCAGCTTGCGTGAAAAACTGTGGGAGCTGCTGGTGCAGCTTTTACTCAACAAATTGCTCTCAATGACTATTAAAAATAGACTCCCCTTCTCCCCATCCCTGCAGCCCGCCTGGGAATAAAAGTGATTTCCGTTCTTCTGTAGAAAAGAAATTACTGGCAAGATCCACCCCCGGCATCACTTTGCAGTGTGAACACATTCCTGTCTGATAGAACCCATGCGTTCTAAAGACCCCCACATTCTTTACATCTGGGGACCACTTGAGGCTTTTGTATTTTATAGTTGGGGCTTTCTTCCAGAAGTAGTTTTTCAATTCAGTTAGCCCTTGTGCTGCGTGGGAAGACTGCACTGTGACTAACTCCAGGAACAGCCTCATTGGAGCAGCAGCTGAAACAAACGAAGGTGATGTGATGTGCAGCCCGCCTCTCCTAATTCCTTGTAGTCCTCATTGTGTGCTACTCTGTCAGTTCCTTCTGAGCCTTTTAAACCGAGGTTATGTATTCCTTTACTCATTCAACTGACTTGTTATCGCTAACTGATATTTATGTAAAACATTGATTAGTCTTTTCCATTAAAAAGTAATTGCAACCAAAGGCGTGGCACGTCTCCTTTGCAAGACGGGTAACAAAGAGCGCTGCAGCACAGGGCCTGCTTAACGGCTCTGTGGCTGCGGCTCTGCTTCCACCCCTGCCTGGATTCACACGTTTCCCTTCTTTGTTTCCTCCTGACCTACAGCTGGGCGGAGTCCAGGGCATCCTTGCACCAGGTGCACCCCTGGTGGGGAACTCCTGTCCGTTCCTGTACTGCCGCCCACACCCCGGGACCCACGGCAACCGATGTTCACTCGGCTGCTGTAAGAAATACAGTCTTAGACAAAAGCAGGTTTTTCTTATCCCTTTCAATATTTAAGGGAGGATTTAGGGATTTTAATAGACTTCAGTCCTCTGGTTATAGAACATCTCTGGTCTGGCCTTGCAATTGGAAGTCGGTTGCGTTCTGGTTCTTCTGCTCTCTGGGTTTTTAAAGATCAGACTGGCTTTCCGGGTTTGTTCCTCCTTTGAGGATTTTTCCATTCCTTTACAGGCAAGGCTGCATTGTACCACTGAGAGAGCATTCTCAAGAGATGGTGTGCAGCCTCCGCCTGACAGCCTTTCAGTCACCTTGAATTTTATGGGTGGGTGTGCACACACTTTCAGAATGGACTTGAGGTTGTTAGAACCAGCCACAGGCAGAGCTCCTGAACATGTATCCTGAATGCTTATCTTTTGAAGATGGGGGGGAAAAATACTCCAGGTTTTCCAAAGACAAGGAAGATAGAGTAGCTGGAGGAGAGGATGCTACTCCTGGCTTTTCTGGGTAACATTTGGAAACCTTTTTTTGAGCAATCTGAGATTAGTGGGTTGTACCGAGGAATGGGGTCCTCTTTGAAATGCTTAATTCTAGTTCTCTCCCTCTGTGTGGAGCTGGAGCAGTTACCTCCCAGCTTTCCCTCAGCTGAGTTTCTGTAACGAATGAATCCTCTTAACTTGCTTCTGCACAAAGGAACAATATGTTTTGTGGTCGTGCAATGGATCTGTGGGTGAGAGTATGGAGCTTTCTGGCCAGTGTCAGGTCAGAGACTTCACAAGCTGGAGAGTGCCTGGCAAAGGCCTGTCCCATCCCTGCAGCTGCTCCAACAGCTTGGGAAGGTGCTCCAGGACAGGGAGAGAGCAGCTGACAGAGGGGGAGGAGGCACCCGAGGGGAACACAAGACTGGTACTAATGATGCTGCGAAAGCACCAAAAAAGGCTGTAGTACCCTTTGGTGTCACTGCAGTGCCTGACATCCTACAGCTCACAGAGAACACAAAACTCCCATTTCAAACACACTGATTTCCCACCTAGGATTTGTTAAGCACAAGGGGTAACCATCTATTAAAGCATAAAAAGGGATTTTCCTCCCTCCGTTTTCAGTCCCAGGTTAGGTCAGAAGAAACAAGCTAGGAACCACTGGAGCATTTTGCTGCCCCAACATATATTTCCCTCCTGTTCTCAGAAGCAGCTTCTGCTGCATTGAGGAAGCTGGAGATTCCTACCATGTGAAATTCAGCAACTTTCCCCAACGAAGTTGAGTCACCTGCTGACAGAAAGTGGTGGAAGTGGTTCGCCTTTCTCCCTTCCAAAGACTGGACCAAAGCAGCTTCTCACCATTCCAGAAGCTTCCTTCCATTATAGGGGTTAGCTCAGACTGCCTCACCTGCTGCCGCAGCGGGGGAAGCTGTCTTGGCTGTAGCAGCAACCTCGGTGCTGTGACTGGCACTGCCAGAGGACAGCACGCTGCTCTTTCACACAGTCAAGCTCTTCCATGCTCACGTGTCTGTAACACTGCCCGGGAGGCTGGCAGCTCAGTCCCCAATGCCAGTTTGCTACTTGATTTTAGGTTTTGTTGCTTTTTTTTCCTACTGAACTATACTTCTGGTCATGGCTTTTTACTAGCAACTTTACGCTGATTGTTCACTGTTCAATTGTGTGTCTTGGTGTAGAACATCATGATGATATTGTCTGTGTCCCATACTTAAAATTCATCTCCCTCACTGCTGTCTCCTGCTGGTTGAATTTCACAGCTGGAGTTGTGCAGCACTTGATATACAAAGAGCTGATGAACCGAAGCTTTCAGCAGCCCTAGAAACACAGCTCTTTCAGAAAAATACTCCTAGCTCTGCCCCCAAGACAAGCAATTTCAGGACCTCCGAGGTCATTGCAAACCAGATAATGCTCAGTTGACGAGTCAGCCTCACCTTAAGGTTGTGGTAACTGAATTTACAAAAGCTTGTTCGTACATTATCACCAGTGCACCTAAAGGAGGAAGGACATTCCAATTAGCAGGAAAGAGATCCTGGGTCTTATTTCAGTCCTCAAAAAGTCTCCAGAAAACCTAGGAGATAACACTGCAAAATTCCTGGCACTTAGGAAATACCCCTCGCTCATCACCAGCCCCCCGAGCAGCTCCCCATCCTTCATCCAGCATTGTCAAGCACGCAGCAGTGCAAGTCCTATTAACAGGGGACAAGGGAGGAACTCACTGATGCCACTGGGGAGAGGAAAAGCTTGGGAAGAAAGCGCACGCATTTTGCTGATGTCCCCCAGGACAGTGCTGTGCAGCTGATGCCCATGGCACCTTCCCACAGCCTGCAAGCAGCCATTTCTTTGCTGGTACAGCCCTCCCAAAACACATGGTAGAAGGTCCAGCTCTAACACCACAACACTAATACACAGACTCCTGAAAGGCAGTGGAACATAAAGATTAACAAGAACCAGTATTTACAAGGTGGGTAAGACAAAACCTGTTTGCTTTTCTTTCTGCTCCATGTAGTTAAGTGCTGCCACAAACCTGGGATCCAAGTAAAACTAATTGACTTCAACTGGGAAGGCTCGTTAGCTGGAGTACTTGCTCTATAAAAAGCCACTCTCAGGGGTCATCTCCTGAAATGGCTTCGCAGAAGAAAGTACTAACTACCACCTTCTCTCTACTGGTTCTTGTTGGTTTTGTTTTGTTGGGTGCAATGTAGTTATCAAGAGCTCTTTAATAGGGAGAAGATGTAAACTCTTGTATTGCATTAGGTTGTCCACCCACCACTACATTTTTTGTTTTCCCCTTGCCTTGCCTTCACACTCTCTCAGCCCTGTTTCATTATTGAAAAACTGCAAGAAGGAGCTGTTACACACTAACTCTAAAACTGAACTTATTCACAACTTGCTGTTTAATCTATCTGCAAACAATGTTTGGTACATGGTTTAGCTTTAATGCTGAAAAAGGTGTAGGTCCATTACAGGTGTTTGTTCTGCCAAACCCTACTAACATCACCTGGGGAAAAGGCTGGCCGCCAATTAAAAAGCCTGTAATAGGCAATGAGAGGAGCAGTTATACTACTTGGGTTTTAACTGTTGGCTAAATGAGTTTTGAGATCCTGGGACACCCAAATGGCTCTCACAATCCACTGGCAGCTGTTCTGCAGCAGCAACTGTACCTCATCCAGCAACAATCAGTTCCTTAGTCAGTAGGGAACGTAAGTCAAGCCCTGGTGTGCCTCATCCTCACCCCTCATCAGGAAACAATCAGCCCATCAGTTCACTTCACACCCTAACTCCCCCAGGATTTATTCAGTTCAGTCTCTCAAAACTAAACTGTCAGTAGGAGTCCTTGGATGCAGCAGGTTTTTGTCTCATCAACACCAGGAACAGCAAAGCACGGAAGCAGTGTTGCGTAAGTACCACCTTTTTTATTAACAATGATGTCCCTTTTTACAGCTCAACCTGTGCTGTCAGGGTAACAAGCCCTGTGCCAGTTGCTACTTAAGGCTCCCACCTGCCTCTGGGGTGCTGCACCTTGAAAGACCCGAGTGCACAGCTCTCCAGCCACAGAGTTTATTGTGCAGCGCACGCAACCCAACAAACCTGGCAGCGCAGCAGGCACGGCTGAGGGACTTGAGCATGCCTCGTAGCACTGGCCCAGGGCTAGCTGGTGAGTGTGTCAGGGAGACTCTATCTCGGTGGCCACTCTGCTCACTTGCAGGTCCAAGAAATATTGCTGCCTCTCCAGCAACTGGCTGGGGAGAAGGAAAGGGCCAGTCCAGCCACATGGCGTCAGGAGGTTCCTCTCAGCGTAACTTCCTTCGGTTTCACACTAATTGTAAATAAAATAAGAAGGGGCACCAGACAGGTCTCCCAGCTGATGTGAGTGGTGACTGCAAGCGTGTCCTCCAGCCAGCACTGGCTGCCCTGCTCAGAGGGACTGCCGGGCTATGGAGCCCTTCATATGCTCCCAGTTGTTATAGAGAGCGTAGAGGCCAGTAAGCGTCAGGCCTGCGATCCCACCTCGGGCGATCCCACGGAATCCACCTGAAAAAAAGATGAAAACCCCATTAAAGCTCCATTTAAGGTAATGGTCAGCTACAGCAACTGCCAAGAACCTGCTCAAATTCAGAGGTATTTTAAAGAAAAACAGGTTTTCTTTTTGAATAACTTCCCGGCAAAGGTACCTGAGCTGATTCTGCCCTCCCCATAAACTGCCGCAAAGCTCCAGAAAGGTCATTCCTGATCCTGACTAATGAAGCTGGTGTGATTCCCCTCAAACTATGTTAGTGCTACTGCCCAAGTGAACCACTCAGAACACTCAAAGATGGCTTTTTTGAAGTCCTACTTCCTCTATTCCATCTGTCCGCACCACAGGAGTTTACTGATAGAGATGATCTCTTCCTGCTTTAAGAACTCCTCCATTTAGGATTTCAGATGAGGAATAATAGTAATAATGTTTGTTAGTTATGGTACCTAGGCTTAGGGGGAAGGAGAAAGGGACAGGAGGAAAATAAGTAAACACAACAGCAGCTGATGTGGGCATGATCTTGAGCTCCAGAGATTCAGTGAGGCTGTCACACAGAACTTGCTTTGGAATTTTTAAAACATTCTGGAAAAAAAAAAAAAGTAGATGAAGGGCAAGAATTTCTCAGGGCATACACTGAACAACTTTCTCCATTCTTACTATCAATTATCACCTTGCAACAGCAAAAGCTGAGATACGCTGGTGATTAAAAAAATATTATTTAAAAAAATAAATTACTGTGCATTAAAGACTTGAAACTTCTGCATGTTGTGACAGTAAAAATCCAGGGCAAATCTGGCTGTTTCCAGTAGCCAGCGCATCTGGTTGGAGCTGGGAAACAAATGGCATCACACTTCCATGCATGTGAGGCCTGTGGTGTACTGGGGCAGGAGGAGAGACTTCTGTTGCTTTCACTAAACAGCAGTGTTTCTGTTCCCCAGGAGCAGAAAGTGCCCTGGTGAAGGTCCCCGAATGCCCTGTAAATAAATGCACGGGAACACCTGAGAGTATGACCCTCACCACCAGGAAAACTTTGCAGAGTCAGCCAAAGCAAGTTAGATAATGTGTACAGCATATGGAACAAAGGCAGCTTCTGCTGACAGCTAGATAAAACCTGCTTGCTTTACTGGCAAAACTGACAGGGGAATCCAGGTTCCTCAAACGTGGAAAGTATTGCAGTAATCAGAGATTTATTGTTTCTTTTCCTCCATTACGGGTCATAAAGTTGTCTCACAGAACTTCATTTAAGGTTGTAATTGGGCAAGAAGCCGTGGGTGTCAGCTAGACTGGGACTGTATTACCTGGGCTGTGAGATGAAAAGCATCTCATTGGAGTTGTTAGACCCGCCCAGGCCTGTAATGAAACCAAGAAGCTGCAGAAGTGATAGCAGAAGTTGGCCTTGGTACTAGAGGTCACGCCTGGCCCTAGCTTCCAGACATTTCATTGCCAGACTAGCTGTGACCATTTGAGATTTTGGGGATGTAAGCCTAACTGAGTTTACTACCCTATAACTGCTGAGGAATCACCGGCTCTTCAGGAAAGCCATACTGTGTCTGCACCTACGTGCCAAAATCGGGATTCAGGAATGCAAATGGGAGTCTTCTTTGATAATTCATCCTGAACGTGTTCCACAAAACCCTTTTCACATGAAGAGATTGCAGCTGTGTACACACAACTGACCATGTGCAAGCAGCTTCTGGCAAAAAGCCACGGGTGAAATTTAAAGGACACTTTGTGCAAAGCAAATATTTGAGATAATCTGTAAAAATACTATCTCCTTGTGACTTTGGGGAGAAATGAATGAAACATTAGGAAGCCTGATTTTTCTGCTGTTCACATTTGGAAGCAATTGCTCACGGAAGGAAGCCCAAACTGGGCTCCTAACCATGAACGTGTGCAGGGAAATGCGCGAGATGCAGAACATCCTGACAGCACACAATGCAGTACACAACCAGCAGTATTCCTCTAGACTCTCCCCTCAGCCCCCTGATTCAAGTCCTCTCCTTACTCTTAAAATACTATTCTTCCTATGGAAGAATGGTAGGTTGAAGGTAAATCAAGCCTGGTTCCAGATTCTGTGAAGCAAAGGTTGTACAAGGTATCTTCTTTAATTTGGGGAGCTGAGGCACTTTCTAGTGTCTGTGCAGGCTCAGACAAAGTGCTGCTAAGATGTACTGCTCCTAGCACAAACCAGGAGCTGAAGACTGCCCTGCTCACTGCAGGGGGGTTAGACCAGATGACCTTTAAAGGCCCCTTCCAACCCAACTCATTCTATAATTCTATGTTAATGTTTTCATGTGCTGGGGTCAGACAGGTGAGGATGGCAGCCCTGAATCCACTTACAAAGTGTCAACCCCAGGCCCTAAAGCCTGGCAGACAACTCGGGGACTTTGCTGAAGAAGATGTTTCAGTGGAAGTCTGTTTCACAAACAGGAACTGAACTTGTACATTACTGAACTAGGTGCGTTACTGAGTGAGTTAGAAGAAAAAAAAAAAATCCCAAAAGAAAACATATGTGAAAGGTTTCTCACCAGGTTCCCTGTGCTTCTGCTACAAAGTTTTGCCAGTAATCTGGTTTGTAGCAGTTGCACCTGGTTTCTGAACAATCCACAGATAATTAGGAAAATGAGGGAAAGAGAAAGCTTTCCTTTCCCTAGCTGGTGAGATTTGCATTTGAGTAAACACCTCCAGGTCTGTGGCAGACATCAGCCAGTAACATGCTGTAGAATGCAGCCCAGTTGCTGGGCAGGAAATGTTAAGTTTTCTGAGAAGATTACTTTGTTAAAAAATAAAGAAGCCTCCACTCCCATCCCGACTGTGCTTGCCTGATAGAACAGGTTCCCACCCCTCCTCTGCAGTCACTCTCTGCAAGCCTCTGATACCGTGTCTACCTCGACAAACCCAGCTGCAAACGTGGCCCTAAGCCTCTAACCTTGCATGCCCGAGTAAGATAAAAGTTCAGCTGACAGGCATTTCTGAAAGCAGTTATTTTGAGATCTGGCAACCTGCATAATAGTTGAGAACTGCTGTGGGTTTTCAAAGATGTATCTGATGCTCTCTGAGGGAGAACTTAGTTGTCTGGCTCTAGCTGCTGTACCCTTTTGCTCTGGAGTATTGTCCTTTGACACATTTATGACAGTTTGCAGAGCAGTCCATGCCACGACACACAACATTCTAGCAGTGTAGCTTTGCATTTCTTCATGGTATGAGCCACTCCTAACACTGAATTTGACTCATATAGTGGGTAAAACCATTGTCTGTACTGTATAAGGGCAAAATCTTTCATCTTCCTGTTTCTACTTTCAGAATGTGTTACTCCAGTATCCTGGGATAGATGCTGGGATGTTTAAAGCAAGCATCATCCAACAGCAAACATCAGAAATCCTTGAACTGAAACCCCAGACCCACATATTTATGCCAGTCCTAAGAAGTGTTAACAGTCAAGTTGTGATCAGTCTTCTGCCTTCCCGTCTCGCAGGTACTCCGAATGCAGAGTTTCTGTTCCTTTAGGGATTCCAGGAACAAAAATATTTTTATATTCTATATGTTTTATATTATATATATGTTCAAAAGACTTGACTTTTCAAATGCACAAGGCAACCTCTGTTTTGCTCCCAATTCAAGCACAGTGGTAGCTAACCAGCCCCTCTGGTTAATGTCAGCAGACATCTGTTTTAACACCTCTGGGTGCTCCTATGTCAGTAGAAAATTCAAATGGTTTCCTTCACGAGGGTAATTTTATGAAATCTTGTGTGGGCCATGTCTGTGGATACAGAAATTACTGAGGAAAATGATAAAATTCTTTTTGGGAACAAGATACATGCTCACAAAAGCATGTTCCACTTTCATGCTGCTGCAGCTAAGATGGTATTGTCGTTAAAACGGAGAAGCAACAAAGCTTGAAACAAGGAAAATTTCTTGTAGTTACTGTGGTGTTAAGGCTAAATTAGAAAAACAGTAAGAATTTACAGTTTAATTTACTAGTTCAGAGGTAGTAAAGCTGTTGAAATTACTTTGCAAGCACTATTAAAATTTCCTGTTTTCTCACAAAGTGAAAGCAGCAGCACCTGGCTGATGGGAGACTACTTCAGCTACTGTAAATGGCAGCAAGAACCCTGTAAATCCCTGCAGCTCTGAGAACTTAGCTCACTGGTTCTGCTTAGTAGAGCTGGGTGGAAGGCAGCACTGCTTTCAGTGGCCATGTGGACTCTTAGACATTAGGCCTCAAGTAACAGAGAAAGCCTCCATGAGCCATTACCTGTAGCACTTGCTTGTAGTTCGCCCTTACCTTTTCCTAAATTCAGACTCTATAAACAAAATCCTTTCACTAAGCACCATTTGATTAATAGTCTTGTAGAGCTGTCATGTGAAAAGCAGGTTTTAACAGAGGTTCTTAATTTCTAAAATGCCTGACAGCTCTGAACTTCAAACTCCAGAAGCAAACCCTTTACCTGCTTTTCTCCAGATAGTGCAGAAAATTGAGGTATACCTGCAGCAGTCTGCAAAACCCCTCTGGCCCCCTCTGCACTGAATAGAAACAAGAAAAAAAAGCCCTGTCTGGCCCAAAATAAAACACAGATTGACCCCAAAGGGAAGAGGCTGCTGTAGCTCAAGAAGTAGTTAACTAACACGTGTGCCCCAAACTGCTACGCACTGAATGTCACGCAACTGATCTTGAGCTCTGGACAGATTTTACTGCTAGCAATAAAACATTCAGCCCTTCTTAATTTACTCATAGTGTATTGATTTTTAGGGTGGTATTCTGAGGTCTTAAAGTAACAACTACTCCCTTTAGCTCTTGTTAGCATGCAATTCCCTTCTCTTCAGATGCATGCCAGTTCATACCAAATTATCTAACATCTATTGTGCAAAAGGCATGAGCTGCTCTGTCTAGCATTGGGTTCCTACTGGACTTCATACAGAAGTACAGGAAACAATTTAGTAAGGCCAAAGCATTATTTTTTTTTCCCCATTTTCCCTAACCTCAACAGGGGAAAAAAAAATATCTAAGAAAAAGAACATCTACAACCTGGGTAACTCTCAGAGAAGTGGCAAAGGTTATTTAACTTTTTTCCTTACTGAAGTCTCTGTCAGGAATTTCAAGGAGAAATTAATGGCTGTCATACTGGGTCACACCAAAGTCCCACCTAGCTTAGTAACTTCTTCCTGAGTGATCAGTCCTGCGTGCTTGAGGAGGAGTACAAGATCCTCAACTAGCTGCACCTCTGTGGCATGGTCACTGGAACCATGGTGGGAGGAAATAGTGAAGTAGTGCACAGTGACAATCACCTATCTGACTTTTGCTACTTTCAGAGACTAATACAATTGTAAGAAACTACAGAGGTTTGCTTTAGAAGAGAGGTTGAAAATGCAATGCAAGATGTCCAAGTACTTGTTTGGTTTAACACACATTAGTATTTGTGTTTAGGAACATTTACCAGAAAAAAACTTAGTGTAACAGATCTTAATTTCTGCCTTTGCTTGAAGTTGAATAATAAGGAAGAACCTTAGTAAGTGGAAATGCTCATGGACTTAGATATTAACTAAGTTGCAACAAGTCTACTCCATACACCGCTGGCAAAGGAACACAAAGGATTTTCTTTCACCCATCACTCAACTGCCACCCAGAACAATCAGTTTAAGAGATGAGCTCAAAACGTTGCTTCCATGAAGTTGCAGTTACAAGTCAATACTGTACTCATGTTGCTACATTTGGGCTAAAACCTAGTAAGTAATCTTAGTATTGAATGTCATCCCAAACAGATGGGAGAACTAGAGGGCACGCTGGTCAAAGGGATCAGCTGGCGTGCTGTTCCAAAGCCCCTCAAATCAGTCTGAAAACTCAATTCAGCATCTGTTACCCCAAGCCACAGAGGACAGGGAGATGGCTTCCAGCCCCCCCTCGAGTTAGAAGGGGAAGTTAATGGTGTCTGACTCTCGCCAAGGAGGACCCTCAGCAGTCTTGGGGACTGAACTGCTTTAGTCATGTGCTATGGGGAACTTTCAGTGACTAAGTCAATTCCAGTGAAGAGAAGAGAGGGGGGGCTAAACTCACACAGTCCTCATCTGCAGGTTTTTTAATGCTCTTCAATCTTCTCATACACGAGCTGTGTGTTAAGTAGCCTTGCACAAACTGCTCACAACCCAGTATCTTCAGAACCTGCGTATTTTGGAAAGCTTTGGTTTTGTTTGACTGCTGGCATTTTGGTAATGATTAACACCTCTACAAGGACAGACTGTGTAAACTGGGACCAGTTTGGGGCAACAGATCTTGTCTTCAAGAAGTTTTTCCATTATTCTTCCTGTCCACACATCTCCCTCAGCAAAAGGCTTAGCCACTTGTTTCAGAAATTCAACCTAGGCTTTGTAGCGTAGCCCAGAGTAGTTTTCAGTGCAGCAGGGCTGCTGATGTGATTCTACTGTCAGTGCTGCATTTAAAACTGAACCAGAAAGTCATGATAAAAAAAACCTGCCATACTTCACAGTTTCTTCTTAAATACGTTTCCTGATCTCTTCACAAAACAGGAATGATGGAAATGGGAAACAGGAGTGTTTGAACAGCACTGCCTCCAACTCCACATCCACCCTTTGTGGATTACTGGATAGCCTGGATCTGAAATGGGGTTTGTGGGAGTTTCCAGATGGCACTAAAATATGGAGATTTACAACAGAAATGTCCCTAAAATGGCTTTCAATTTTTTTTTTTTTTTGATGCCAACACAACATGGCATTCTGTGCAACACTGGAAGTAGTTACAATCTTGATATACATCATAGATGTGAACTGATCATTTGCACGTGGCTTAAATATTCAAGATTTTTGATGGTAAATATATATTGATGCTGGGTAAAGGAGTAACTTAGGGAATATAGAATTAGGAAGGGCATTCTGGAATAAGGTGACAGGAGAGGAAGCATTAGAGAGGCAGCAAGAGGGACAGTGTATGAGGAAAAAAAAAAAGGTAATAAGATTGGAATTCAGTTCTTCAAACAGATGTGGATCATCTTTTTCACTTCCAGAACTAACCCTTGACATCTAAGGTCTACTGTGCCACTCAAATTTCCTCTATATGGTGAAAAATGGATTTATTTTGAGTTTCTGTGCACTACAGTTGATATGGAAAAACCACTGTGGAAATACAGTACTGTAATGAACGCAGACTTATTCACCACATTCACCTTTGTCAGTGCTACTATTACCTCAGTAAATCTTATGCTAAAAAGCATAAATCCCACCGTGCTCTGGTAAGAAAATTTTTTGTAGTAGTGTCAGATGAGTGTGCCTGTGACCAGAGCAGATATCCATGGCTGCACTGCACTGAAAAAAAGAGGTTACACACAATGCCAGCTCTGTGCTTCCAAAAGCTAAGGGGGAAGCTTCTGTTGGAGTGTTAAGTGGCAGTTCTCCTTCTTCATGATAACTTCCTACAGAAAATGTTAGGCTACTATACTGCCACCCTACCCAGCTGTCGTTGGCCATGTGGCACATCACTTATAAAATGCCACATAAGTAGTTGATCACAAGAGACCCAGCACTGTTACAGGGTTAAGTACAGAAGCTAGTACTTAGGAAGGCTGTGCAAGCCAAGTATTTCTGGTTTCAGTTAGTCTTGGCCAACAGGAAAATAAGACTTCTTACACTGTTCTGCCCTATATCTAAAGCTGGCCTTTAGGAACATGCCTGAGATGCTGCAGCTCAATTAGATATGCAAAAGTACATGGGTTAATTCTAGAATTATCTGCTCTGGAAAATACAGGCGAATCATAGAGCCAAACCTTTAGTGAGCTACTTAAAATGTCTATCTTCTCCTGTGGTCATGTCAGTCTGTGGTACCCAGTAGTCCTGTAAAAAAGAGGATCCCTCCGATTGTTAGCTTGGAATGTGTGTTAAGAGGCTGCTGCTGAAGCTCAGACCCTCTCTTTCTGCAAACAACTCAGTATGCATCAGCAAACTAACCTTAAATCCCTGCTGTTCTCAAATAACATTGTTGGTTTTGACCACTATGCAAAGACTAGAGTCCTACCACAAGACAACAGTTTCACAAAGAGCTAAGTAATAACTTTTTATAAAGTTCTTAGTTTGTTTTTGCATACTTTAATGACATAAATTTGTAACACTGATTTACCAAAATCTTTTGCCAAGGGAGACAAAAAAATACAAATAAGGAATTCCAGATTTTCACTTTCTTGAGAGCGAGCTTTTTATTAACCCTCATTTGGAAGTTTTGCCTTACACTCCATTTATGATTGTACTGGGTGGATACCACAGTTTCATTTATGCTTAGAGAAGGAAATCTCATTTAATATCCCTAATTATTGTTGCTTAACCTCAGAAGTAGATGGCGTAGAAAAAAAGTAGAAGCTTTTTCCTTTTTGGTGTTAAAAAAAGTCAGGACAATTAGCTAAAAAACTGAACTGCATTGCATCTAGCAGATAACTGAGACCTATTAGTTCAATATCCCCTAACCCACACATTGTTTTTCACACAGCTAAGACTACTTAAGGAAAAGTTGCATTTAGGAAAAAAAGTAATTCCAGATGAAATTAAACTGGAGTCTTTCCAACATATACGTGACTAAAAACAACCAAGAGAGCTAAATTATGTAAACATGGAAATGTTTACTCAGGTTTATAGTTAGATTGTATAAAATACATACCCAGGACATTCTTAGCCATGTTTTTCAGGCATAGCAGGAGTAAAACCAATACTTTCTCAAGTTTGCAAGTGCATGCAGGCAAATGGGAACTACCTTCCAAAGTGAAAGAGGGTGGGTGGGGGGCAGGAACATGCAGAACACAGCCTGACCACATCAAGATGAAAACTATTACAAGTGATTGATGTGATAGTACCTGGAGCTGCAAAAGAAACTACATTCTAGTTCTATGTTCCTAGTGTACCATTTTTACACCGCCCATTTTCAGAGTAGGACAGTAAAAGTAATGAGAATCCAAATAACTAGGATAAGGCACAAGGAGAGGAAAACTAGAAACAGTGTGTTACTCTACCAGTGCTTTTGTATAGCATTCCTGTCAAGGTTCCAGCAGCTATTGTGTTCAGGTCATCTTCTGCACCTCGTGTTTTTTCAATGATGACTCCAAACGCACTGTAAAGTAGAGCTGGGAAAGAAGAACATATTAAAAAACTCAAGTTAGAACTCCTGCTCTCTGAGATACAAGGCTCAGAACCCAGGCTTGGCAGAACTATCGAGACTGTGCTTCTGAAGCAGATTTTCTGTGTATTTAAAGGGAGGGAATCCTCTGCAAAATCTTGTCTTTGGTGTCTCTTTCTAGACCTATTTCTATTTTTACAGACAATTATTTTTTCTCTAGCTATAGTTTGGTTAAAGTAGCATTCTTCATGACAATTAGCACTGTCTCAAGCCATTATAAATATGTGGTATAAAGCACTGACTGAAGTTTTGATGAAGATCCTCACCCCTCACGATACAGTCATACTGCATGCTGACAAGGAACAGCAGGCTATGTCATCATTTTAAAGTAATACAGACCCCATGCCACTTTAATTCATCCCTTGTCCTCCAAGAATCTGAAATCATTTACTTCAGCTAAAAATCAGGTAAATCCTTCACAAGGAACCACATGAATGTCAGTGAGTTGAACAGCAGCATCTCCCTCCATTCAGCACAGCCTGTCTCAGCAGCATGTAGTACTAAGGATGCAGGGAGGGAAGAGCTGAACTCAAGGACATTTAAAAATCAGCGTAACACAGATGTTGCTATACCTGTTTAGGAACAGAATGGCAAAAATTGACAATAATGACAATCTTTGAAGTACAGAAATGCTGCACAAGTGCAGATGTACTTTTGCATCATTTTAGCTCCTTGAAAGAAACTCCCCTGGTAGCTAGGACACGGCAGAGCTGCACCAAATCCCCAAACAACAAGTTCTGCTCAATTCTGTGACTTGGGAGGCCATATTTTGTAAGAAAATAACAATCTGTTACTGGAATGCACAAACATTTTCTTGAGTAATCTTTCCTCAAACACAGCTGGAAAAATCTGTTAATGTGTCACTTAAGCTGGAACCTTGAACCGCAGAGTCCCTGTATCTTGGTTTTCAGACATGTTTAAATTAAATTTTGAATAGAAAATAAGAAAAAACAATAAAATAAAAAATCCCACCATAAAACTCACTAGGCAATATGCATCTCTCATGAAAAGTGTCATTCTCACTGTAGTTCAGAATCCTGTTTCTAACCATGGCCTCTATATTGTGCCTCAAAACCTGATATCTGAGCTAATCTACTCTTTATAAATAAAACTGAAACAAACTGTAACGAATGCAACTTGGTGTGTGCTTTGCATTTTTCAAAATTCAAATATATGTAGATTGGGCTATAACATGATGAAATCTCTGGTTTAAATATTGCTAATTTCTTTCCTATTAGCATTTTGTGGGACAATGAGGTCCATCGTTAATCTTCTTCAAAATCATTTCATCGTCTTCTCTCAGAGTAACTGAGCACCCTTTGCTCTTTTAAGACTGGGGAGGGAAGAAGCCAAAGCACTTGTATTCTCTCGGGCATTAGTTATTCCACAGACTTGCATGAAATTATCTGAAGTTGTTATTCTGAGGCAACTGATGTGACTTTATTTCCCACCTCTCTTTCCTGCCTGCCTTGCCCCGCTTTCTGCCCCACTTTTCCACCCACCCCAGTTCACAGAAGTTTCTTTCTCACACATCAGGCTGTTGATAATTTTCTTGTCTTTTTTTTTTTCTAACCTGTACTAGTCATAAGTAATGTTTAGATTAAGTGTGTGGTATCATATGCAATTCCTCCAAGTAAGCTACGATCATGAAAGGATAAATCTTTTGTAGTCAATGTCACATTTCTTCTACAGAAAAATGCTTTGCTGACTCTAACTGGAAACTGGTATCAGGCAGCTGCTCACATAACCACTGAGTCTGTTCTCAGGTTATTAAAGTTATTTCAGAAATACTCAATTATAAATTGTGAATTAACTGGAATTGATTAACAAGTAAGCATTACCTATGTTATTCCTGTTACTCCAGAGCTAGAGTTCTTGTTTGCAGTATACTAAAAATTGTGGGCTTTTGGCTATTCATGCTTCAAATCCTATTTTAGCCTTTAATTTCCTTCTCAATGTCTACTGAAATGCCCTTGTGTCCCAAAGAGAAAAAACCCTGCAGTCTTTCCTGATGGATTTCACAATGAAAATGTAGAGAATACACTTTCCCATCAAATAGTTACATCTTTAAAGTGTTTTTCTTACAAAGTAAGGAGTTTACTTACCCAGAGATCCCAGAGTGTTAGCCCATAATGCTCCTTGCCTTGTCACCATATTTAGAATTCTATAAAGGAGTTAAAAAAAACATTAAAACCTTCATCTCTTTGTGTTTACATTGAGTCAGTGTTTATGATAGTAGGTGTAATGTGTTCAGACTATACATTTGATTAATAAAACTGAAATAATGAATCAAAAGCTCTCTGAAACAAGGAAAAGCACACAGTTTGCTAATACATAATCTTCTCTACCATGTAAGCTACAAACAGTAATGCAGACAATACTAAAGCCAAATATTTAGTCCTGTCAATAAAATCTTTCTTGTTTTCAAGTCAAACTTGCCACTTACCAAGAATCTAATCTCTTCCCTTCATATGACTTTCTAACCCTAGCTGATAAATGTTCCTTACGTGTTGACTACACATAGCTACTGAGGGTGACTGATACACTTATGCTGACTTAACTGGGTAAAAGAGCTCCAAGAAGGCCAGAGTGCTCTTCCAGGAGGTGCAAGCAATACAGGGACCATATATTAGGGAACATGGTGGTGACTGAACAAAGGGAGTGGGTATTCAAAGCAAGTCTGAACCAAGCAAGTCAGGAATAAAAGAGGCAATCTTTTGCACTTTCATTTGTCAAACTTAGCACCCACCAAAAGGTAAAGTACCCCGAGTGTTTCTGTATGTATGCTTCCAGACTAGCACTAAAGAGGGAAAGCAAATCTTTAGTGCACTCTCAGGGAAGCACAGTGCCACTTCTTTTTGGCATCAGCTGCCTCCAGAACGGCGACAGCACCAGCCAGAAGAGATGGCTGATCCTTATCTCCCAGCAGTGTAACACTATCACAGGCACAGTACTGCTCTGGACAGCTGACTACCACTGGAACTTAGTTTCCTGCTTAGAGCAATGACAATGTCATACGTGAGCCTTCTGATTTTAGTTCATTTTCCATTACTTTTCCTTTTTTGTTAGAAGACACAGGCCATTACTGAATATAGTTAAGTAATGAACTAAACAATAATTGAAAATTTAATTTTGAAACAAGAGAAAAAATCCAAGAGGCTGTGGTATTGACAGTCTCCCTGTAATTACAACCCCTACCCCTATTTTAGTAACATGACATTAATTCTGAATTGATGAGAAGATTCAGAATTTTCATAACTACAACATACTGTGAGATATTTGATGACAGAGGATTAACAGCAAAATTTAAAATAATTTCCAAAAGAGAAACCCTGTGTACATGAAGGATAAACATGGAGGAAATCTAGCTAGGCGAGTCTTCCCCACCTCTGATTAAAAAACATGGAACTTAATGTGCTGTTTCAAGGTGATGACCTTCAGCAGGCCTTTTCCCTGGAAAGGCCAGGACTAACAGGAGCATGTGCAGTGACTGCCACCTGCTGGGCTCAACCCACCAAAGTCTGCACATTTCTTTGTCTGGCTAGGCTTATTCTGAACGTAAAATACAATTCTCTTTATTTGGAATGTTATGGAACAGCCACAATT
The DNA here is from genome assembly GCA_025331215.1 of Actenoides lindsayi. Classification (NCBI taxonomy): domain Eukaryota; kingdom Metazoa; phylum Chordata; class Aves; order Coraciiformes; family Alcedinidae; genus Actenoides; species Actenoides lindsayi. The sequence goes on along the minus strand of WTSP01009732.1, from coordinate 4,676 downwards.
ACAGTTGGGAATACTTTGATTCTACCTTTAATTCTAGATATAGTAAAGAAGAGGATGAAGAATATATACAAAATATTTTAAAAGGAGCAGAGTTAGTATAAACAGTATTAGGAAATACTAAATTCCTCCTCTAAAATTTCCCTTTCCAAAGCATTCAGGGAGAGTGAAAATGGTTTCCTCCAGTTATTTCCCCCCTCTGTTTTCCTGTGTCTCCTTCACAGGCACTTGAGTTTTCTTATAGTTATGTCTAAACTACCAACAATTCCAGAAGGATAAGCATACTACAGGAAAAAATCACGTTCCTGTCTTGACTGCATTATTTGAAACCATCAGGTAAGATGACAACGTGGGAATGCCCTGGGTGTTCATGGATGCCGTAATCCACAACAACTTCCACCACGCAAGCCTTGCTCAGCAGCATGCACCTATGCCACCCCTAATGCAAACCCAGGCAGGCCCAGCTTCAGCATTTTAATCCCTTCCTGGGTTTGAAAAGTTTGGGACAGAGGAGAGAACTCACTTTCAGGTAAGTGACAGCAAAAAGCAAACCGCGCTGCTTCGGCGAACATTTCAACATGTAAAAACACTGTGTTGACTTGGAAGTAAATTTCTAGTGAACATCAAAGTACCAGTTTATTCTCAAATATTTAAGGTAAGTCAGAGGACATACCAATTGTCACAAAATGAAAAGCAATAAAAGCTTGAGCTGAATATCACAACTAAAAGTATTTCATAACTTGCAGACAAACTCTGGCTCTCATTTGTCACCACTAAAGACACAACTTTTTTTTTTTTCCCTCAGTATATTCAGATCTAACTTTGTATGAACTGGAAGAAACAACTCTGTCACTAAAGTGTACTTTTTTTTTTTTTTTGGAGATTCAACACTTACTGTACATTTCTAGGTTTTGACCAGGCCATATTCTGTGTCTCCTTCAAGCCAAGCCGCAAACCGTTCAGTGCACCAAACGCTGCCCCTAGTTAGCATAACATCAGTTATTAGTTTTCAAGAAGAAAAAGGAACAAGAACAAGACTAGAAGCAAATACTGAGAATATACTTCAGTGTATAGACTGAAGTCACACAGCTGTTTACGTAAGACTGGATTGCAGAACAAGATGGTTACAGTTTTGTCAGTTACTGTAGTACTGTTACCTGGAGGGTTGGAAAAGTGAAAGCTTCAAGACTGCAACCACCTACCTGTCATACAACATCCTCCAATGGTAAAAAAGGCCAGCTCAAATCTGCCTCGAGTTTTGTTGGCTCCTGTGGGCAAGATAAATTCATCTGCATCCTGGGGAAAAACAAACAAACCAACAACCAAATGCTTTTGTATTTTCCAACTGTACCTGTTTCAAAATGAAGGCCACATTATTATTTATTTTTTAAATTTTAATCCATACAATGAACTAAAGAAAAGACAGATACAAACAGTGTTTCTGGAAAACTGCTGTCTGCACCAGCACAGGGATGGAATATACTATGTGTACACATGAAGAAGAATGAAAAAAGACACTAAAACTTTAAAACTGACTGAGAGCTGTCCTAACTTTTTAAAAATTACATCAGGCAGACAAGGAACTTGTGTGGGTTGCTGGTTGGGGGTGGTTTGGTTTTGTTTTTTTTTTAATGTCTATTTGCTTAATTGTTTATTGCATCCTGCAGTAGGCAATACAAGACTCATCTGCCCTCTAAAAAAACTTCCCATTGCCTGATTCTTCACTGGGCAACCTATGCTGATGCATTAAGGTTTCCACTATTCTAAAGAAAAACTGACTTTGTACTGAGAGAAGTATTTTCTTACACTGAAACAAGAGACCTGTTTTGAAGACATGGGAAAAAAGCAAAGAATCCATTCAAGACTAGTGATAATGAGGCATGAAGTATGTGTGGCTGGTAGTTTTTTACTTGCATGTCTTCCTCAGGGGACAAGCAGGGACAGGCTTGTGTTCTGATAAACTGGATTGGTTTAGAAAGCTAGAGAAATGGGCTGATAACTAGCATAGGTGTAGGGATAAGGTGGGCCAAAGCACTCTTCCTATAGGAGACACTGACAAGATGCCCACGTGTTGACAGGGTGCTAAAGCAGTAACATCTCTTTTTATGCTTCTCTGCTTGCCAGTCATAGTATTATTCAGCTCCTGTTTATCTGCTATGTATGACCTCAACAACTGCAGCTTCAAAGAACTGCATTCCAAGGGGTTATCTTAGCCCATACTTGGCACTAAATGGAAATACAGAAAAAAACAACAGCTTTTAAAATTGTGAATACTTTACCAAGAAACCACTTACAGTATGGTTTCTATCTTCCCTGTAAGCAGATACCTGGAGAAATTGGGTGTGTACACTAGTTAGCAGTTTCTTACAGTTTTCACTATTGTCCAAAAAGTAAGAGCTCAACAGTAAGGCTGACTTTCCCTCTGCATTCTGAAAGCAAATGGATGGTCTTTAAGTACAGAAGACCATCACCCCTCTGTGGACAAACCAATTTTAAAGGCTGATAATTTAAGTTCTTGCATGTTAAAACATTAGCTGTGTATCTTTCCTTGAATGTTTAGAATCATAGAATGGTTAAGGACCACGGGACCTGCGAGGACTGTTTAGTGAGACCTCCCCTGCTCAAAGCAAGGTCAGCCAGTGCTGGTTGCTTGGTGCTGTACCTGGGTTTTGTGCATCACAGAGGATGGAGATCCCCACAGCTTGGCTGGGCAACTTGTTCAAGCCAAAAGGTAAATCTCACATTTGAATGCGACTTCTTTATTTCAACATACTTGCTGGTGGTAAGGTACAGTGAAGTGTTACAACACAAACTGTAGCCTCCAGTGGTATGGCAGCAGGTATTTTTAGAACTAGTTTAGAAGTTACTCATGACTCTAATGCCAATACTTTTTCTTTTAAAGCAAGCTTTTTTTTTTTTCTTTTAAATTAGTATACGTACACTTTGTTCCAAAAACTGCTACATCACTTTTAACACCAACATGTTCTTAGATATACTGTACTAATTAAACAAAACAACTTTAGAGTGTATTTTTGGAAGAGGTCGAAATAATCACTTAGCATTTTCAACCACTCAGCAACAGCCAGCAAGATTATGATGCTAGTGAACACCCTTCAAACAGAGGTATAGCCCCTGATTTCGACCAATATGGGGTTGTTAGGTTGTAACCTTGGCTACAGCTGTTAGTGAAAGAGAAATACAAAAAAAAAAAAGCCCCCCAAAATGTCTTCAGAGCTTTCCACTTACAAAAGCAGCAGTGTCCCAGTGTACTGTGAAACAAGACACAGGGATTCGTAGCTACTGTACAACCGTTGACCTTCAGTTCTACTTTTGCAGAAAGCAATGTTGTCAGACAAGCCATATGTAGAATATGCAGAAAATATTAACTAAATAAAATCATTGAGACGTGCATTCTTATGGGATTAACTTAAACCTTTTCAGCCATAGTTAATATTGCTAAGAAAGGAAAATGTTACGGGATTTTAAACTCTTTTATTTTCCTTATGGTGGCCTACAGGCCACCGTGTTACCTGAACTAATATTAACCTGTGTAAGTGTGACAGCTATGTTATTTTGTTAAATAAAATAGAAAGTTCTACTTCAAGATGGTCTTCCTTTAGCTGGGAAATGACACAAGTGCTGTGAAATATGCCACTGCTGTGATGACAGCACACACAATGACAAAGCTTGTGTCAGGTCTAGGATTTGGCTGAACACCCCTGTGAACTGATCGAACTCACCAGAGTCCATCAAAAGAGGGGAGAGTTTCTGGCTGCTCTTACTGACTGAAGGGGCTCAGTGGAGGGTGTGACAAATGCCAGAACTTGTACAAGGGTGTGTTGGGACTATATGCTTCAGAGTAGGGAGGGAGAGCTCCTCTTTTTGATAGCAGCAGGCTTAAGTTGACGTAACAGTTCTATTATCCTCTATATTTTCTTCTCTAGATGCCACGGCACTGCAAGCTTTTATTAGAAACAATACCAAAAAAAATAATGTCTTTCAACTATTCCTCAGTTCAAGACTTCTGTACATACTTTACAGCACTGCAGGATTTTTAAGGTCTTCATGTATGATCACACAAATAATGGAATCGAGTTCTACACACGATAAGAACAATCCACCTTCTCACCTGTACTAGATACCTGGGGTCCAAGTTTAAATACGGGGACAACGGACTCATGCCAGTTACTGAAAGGAAAAAAAAAAGAAAAAGAAAACTTTAACGCCAATTTCCCTATTAACAATTTCACGTCCAGCAAGTTAAAAGGGGGAAGACCTTGGGCGTAAAATCTGCCGTGAAGCTGCGCGACTGCTTAAAACACGGCCCCGCCCGACAGCCCGCTGCTGTCAGGAAGCACCACAGCAGCAGCGCGGATCGGGCGGACGCGGCGCCTCCAGACCCAACGCCCGTCGCAACCCGGGGCCGCCGCGGGCCCGGCTGCACGGAAGCTGCCTCCCTCCCTCCCTCCCACCGGCACCCGCTAGCGGGGGAGACCGCAGACGGCGCTGCGGCCCGGCTGCCCGCGGGCGAGACGGCCGGTAGAGCCTCAGCCCGCTGCTCGGCCGCTCAGCCCCTCGCCCAGGCCGCTACCCCCGGGCCCGCAGGGATCGGCCGCCCGGCCCTGCCCCGCCGACGGAAAACGGCTATTGCTCCCCCCCCCCCCCCCCCCCCCTCCTCG
>WTSP01009730.1:45315-58898 GCA_025331215.1 Actenoides lindsayi | reverse complement strand
AGTGTGTGTGTGGTGGTGGGGGGGGGGGCGGGGGGGGAGTGAATTCTATTGCAATAGAGAAAATCAGTACTCCTACCCTGAACTAAAGTGAGGCTAAAGAATCTAAGGCAGCTACATACATCTGTCATAGGTCTCTTACCTGTCTTTTTTGAGGGGGGGAAGGGTTTGATATGGCAAGTGGGGATGGGACCTCTGACTGATCCTGTGGCTCATGCCTGCAGCACCGTTCTGCTTTGATTCTTAAAAGGAACAAGCAAAGAATTTAGTCTTGAGTAACCAGATCCCCAAAACTTCTAATAACTTCCCAGATGCATGTTCATTCACAAGAGTGTGCAATAAGTGTCCTGCATCTCTTTTCTACTGGATACTTGATGCACTGCAAATTTGTTCTCAATTTTATACTGGAGCTGAGACTACAATGCCAGACCTCCATCCTTCCCAAAGTAAAGCAGGGTATGAAAAGCTAAATTCAGATTGCTACTTCCCAATGTCAGCCTGATTTTTTTTCCCCAGTAGAAAAAGTCTCCCTGCTTGGCTAAAAGGGAAAAAAGAACCAGGATTGGGAAGTGGGTGTACATATAAAGCTGCCAAACATGTGGAGGAGATGTTAGGATTCAATGAAAATAGCACCAGTTCAAATAAAGATGTCTGGCAGATTCCAGTTCTTCTTCTTGTCTCCTTCAGCAACAGAATTGTGGATAGGTAGCAGGAGTATGATGCAAGACTGGGTTGAAGCAGAGTAGGCTTCTTGTTTCAGCCCTTTAAATTCAGTAGAATGATGTCTAATAAGGCTTTCTCATTTGGTTTGTTGGGGTTTTTTTTCCCTATTACCAGCTTATAAAATTCAGAATTTGCTGCCTTCATTCTTTGTTTTGCTCTGTGTCCCTCTTCTGCTCCCTTTTTCTGGTATAGTCCCTGACAGAGCCCCACTGCTCTGGATCACTGAACCCTGTACCTGCTGGGTGCAGCTGGTCTCAAATTATCCAATTTGTCCTCCACTCCTACACAAATCATCCCTGGAAGATGTCTGTACAACCTGTTTTGATGGAAAGGTCTACCATCTCCATTTGTAAGCTGTTCCAGCATTTAATCATTTCTTTAGAGAGGCAATTTTTACTAAAATGTGACTCAAATTTGCAGTGCTGCACTTATTCTTCTCTTTTTTTTGCCCATAGCTGACATGATTAGCTGACCAATCTTTTATACATTAGAAAATCATAAACTTGTCCTTTCACAGTCTTCTCCTTTGCAAATTAAACAAGCTCAGTTCATTCAACCTTTTTTTTTATAGGTCTCATTTTAAAATGTCTTCTAGTTCTTGCTTTTCTTTAGGCTTTCTTCAGGCTTTCTTCAGTTCACTTACATCACTTTTTAAATTAAGTACTTTAACACACTGGTGTACTCCAGCAGACAATATCAATATCAGTGTTGAGCAGACAAATAGGTGCCTCCTATGTCATGCATTAAATACCGCTGTTAATTTGCTCTGAGTGACATTTGCCTTTGTTGGTTTTGGAAGGATACCACACTGTCAAGTCAAAAAGTTCAGCTTCTGATCCATTATGACCTCTTTCACATGTAAAGCTCTCTGCTTCCAATTATATAATTACACCCTATTTCTGCACACCATTGAATGCCTCTTGCTGCATGAATTCTCAGCTTCTGCTGTACTTCACTGCTGCAGAAAATGGCAATCTCGCATGGGTAGAAGTAGCAAGATTTCAACTCTTCTTTTCAACTTGAACAAATTCAGACAATGAAGTAAAAAAAACCAAACCCAAAGCTTCATCTCCTAGTAAACAAAAAATCACTTAGTTTTGTTTTTTTTTCCAGTTCTCGCAGCATAAAAAGAATTTGATTGGACTGAAATAATTTATGCATCCAATCCAGCATCTTAAAGATCTGACATTGGTCTTGATCAGGCTGATATTGTCATTGTAGAAGATCATTATAATGAAAAATAGGACTTTAAAGTGGTGTTTCTATTATGAGTCCTTTACTATAGGAGTTGATCATAAAACAGAGATGTTGAAGCTCATCTTCATGTCAGTAATTGACAGACTGCAAGATGAAGCTCCAGCCAGGTATCCCAAATTACTTAGGTTTTCACTGTTTCCAATCCAACACTAACATACAAAAAGTGCACACTACCACAGAGCAGAGGAAGCTGCATATGCACATTTCTAAATAGCTTACAGCATATTGAAAAAATTCTGACAGCATGTTTTATGACGGACTTCGCTTTTTTGTTGAAAACAAAACTTTCTAGGAGAGCTTGTCTGTTTCAATGACTTGTGAGACATACTGATGCCAGACAAAGGTTTGAAAGTATTGCAGTTGACTTTTCAGATCCTTGGCCATGAAGTAGAAATACTCTCTGGGCTTGGGACTCCAAGACAACCAGGACCTACAGATCTACTGTGAAAACTCCCCAAAGTAAACCAAGCACTTCACAGTGTTCAGGAGAGCCAGCTCTCTGATGGGCCTTGGGGAGACCTCATGGTTTCCATCCTGCACACTAAAAGGGTGAATGGCTTTGACACCATGAGCATACCAGACCTTTTAAATTAGGACAGTTTTCCCAATATTATTCAAAGGTAGAGAGCAGTGCAATTCTCAGAAAATATCATAATTTCATCCAGAAAATGTGGTTGGGACAAACACAGTTTGTTCTGGAAATATCAAGAGTGTGAAAACACCTAGTGAATCTTGGCTTTGTGAACACTCTGCAGACAACTTTCAGTCAGAACTATGAATACTTCTTTTTCTCCTCTTCAAAAGCAGAAATACTACATCAAACCAGATTATCTGTATGGCTCAAATGGTTAGAAAAGTGAGAGAAATACAGAGAAAAGCAACCAGAAACACAGAGGGAAAAAGCCCTCACCTCTGTATGTTGGTCAATAGAGAATGACATCTGCAGGAAACTGAAGATGCTGCAAGGAAAAGGAGTGAGAAAAGTTCTCTACAGCAAAGTAAATCCCTCCTGCACCTCCCTGTACCTCAGCTTTGTCCATCCAAAGCTACTTTTGCTCTGGGATCCATGTCAGATTTTCTATTCTCTCAATTCCTTCAGGTATGTTGCTACTGCTGAAGCTGCTGCTCAAGAGAAAAGATTTTTTTCCTGCAACAAAGACAGACAGAGTGATGAAAATTTATTATATGATTAAAAGACCTAAGCATTTATTACTCCTTGGACGAGAAATGAAGAGGGAACATTTATTGAAGAGGAATTTTACAGATGGGACTCTGGCTACAGGTAACAAGGCTTTTTTTGATGTTATTATGCTGCTAAAAATAGAGAAATATAGGACAAATATTATAAAGAAAACTTACAATGGAAGAAAAGAAGAAAAGAGCCATCCCTTGGGATACTGCAAATAAGCACGAGATATTGCAAAAATACAATCCTGCAGCAGCAAAACTTTTGACTAGAGGACATACCACTGCATGTATTGTAAGCAGCTCTGAGCATCTGTGCTGTGTTTATTATAACAATGTTTTTATTATTGGGCTGGGACCTCTTGGGGCTACTGTTTATGACTATGACTCTGTGGCACTGAAGTGACACCAAGAATTCAACTATACTCTAATATGTTTCTAATGCTCTTTTTTTTTTTCCATACATCTAGAAATTTCTATGCATCATACTCCTGGTACTCTTGCTCAGGTTGAATGACACATCACCTTTCAAAACATCCAGAAGAATTTGGGCTGCTGTGCAGTGGAGAAGAGCACTGGGTTATTTTCCCAACTATGATTTCCATGTATTTCATAATTACTCATTTGCTAAAGATTCAGTTTCCCATTTGGAAATAAGCTAATTTCTTCAGATGTCAGACTTCTGGCCAACCATCTGATACTTGTATCCCACCATACGGTTACCCATATGTAACCATGTTAATGGCAATAAAAAGAAAGATGAAAACAAAAAAGTAAAACAGATAGTTGAGCTTAGTGTTTGACACTTAGGTAATTCAGTTTTCTCTTCAAAGGCAAAGGAAATAGAGAACCATCTACTTCCCACGGAAATCACAGTAAAAGCATAAGCAACTGTTCAGCTAAAAAATTGAACCTGTCACAGAGTCTCTAATGACTTCTTTTTATGAAAAAGTCTTGTAGAATATTAGCTCCACTTAAACAGGCAGTTTCAAGAATAAAAGCAATCAGAGGAACAAACTCTCACAATGTATTGCCCCTGAATTCTTCCAACATCTGGTGCAAAGCTTTTAAAAGCAACTGAAAAAGGTCACAGCAACCACCACTCACAGAGACTTCCATTGCTTTCAGTTCCAGTGTCATGCAAAAGGCACTTTGGAGTATTTCTCCTCATTCTTCCTTCCATTCCTCCTTCAGAGATCTACTGGGAAGACTGCAGTGACCTAGGAAATCAGCAGGACTCTCTATCTGCAGCCATTCACCACTAATGGAAAATGCTAGTAGAAAAGAAGTCCAGCTTGATAGACGAGGAGAGTCTGTACCTCACAACCCAAGCTATACTTTACCTGAGGCATTACAGGGATGTGCTGCAAAAAGCTGGAATTTGGTGTTTCCACCCCAGTGATGCTGTCAAAGCATCACATCAACTCAGTGGCTGTAGCCGCAGGGGAATAAGAATGATGCACCCCAGGAAACTATCAGGCAATGTCCAGTACAGCAAGGAGGTACCAGGTGGGAGTAAGAACACTTTTCTCTCAGGAAAAACTCAATCTTGTTTTGCTTCTAGAGTGAAACTGTTTCAGTGAAATCCCATACTGTGTCCCCCATTGGAGCACAAGGGTTTCAACTCCAATTCTACAGCAAATTAAAATTTGCCTATAGGGTTATATTTGTCACTGTTGGCAATGTCAGTATGAATCTTTTTTACTCTCTGAGGTTCTTGTATTTCTTACAAATCTGTGGCATATGAAGAAATAACATCATTCGAAAATACTGTCCTCCAGTACTCTGACTTCTGTAAAGGTTCATTGTATTTTACAGCAGTTGCTACCCATGGCAAGACAGCTTAAAAAAAGAGAGAAAATTAAAAAAAAAGATAATATACACTGATCATTCTGGAAGTAGATAAGCATTAATGCTGTGTATTTAAAATGTCTTTGGTAAATAAACTATCAAAAGCAAATTACTACAAATAAATAACACAACCACTAATAAATAACAGTTAGGAGGAATCATTTCTGTATGCACTACGTGGTTGCATTTTCATATTGACTAGACTAGTTTATGAGCTACATGTCAACTGTTTACAATTAGGGCTGCTTCTGTATTTAAGTGGTGTACACTATAAAATTCAAGGGACTTAAAATGCTATCTGTGTTCTGTCTCATGTAAGGGGTGATAGACACCCTTAATTTATAAGCATTAGCAAAATGAGACGCAGTTGCAGAAAACGTAATTGGATCATCTTTGTATTTTATGTCAGCATGTCTAAGTGCTGTTAAAAGATGCACAATACATACAATGCAATCTGACAGCAAATAGAGTAGCTGTTGTAGACATGACAAATAATAGCAGACTTCACTCTTCATTGTCATTTTTTCATAGGCAATATCCAATAAACAAGAAAGCTGTAAGACTTCCTAGAAACTTAACATTTTTAAAACCTTTCTTACATTATGTCCACAATCACAATTCCATTTGGAAAACATGGAAGGCTGTCTCCATTTCCAGTCAGAGAACTTACATTTTAATCATGATCTCATCTTCACTTATTATTGCCTTGAAACTTTGGAACAAATATGATGAAATGATGTGAAAGACTCAGGTAGAGCATGTTATAGTTTTGAACTCAGTATTAGTCTGTCAATAACACAAACAAATCATTACCTGACTTGCTATCTGCATTTTTAAGGAACTCATTACTGTCATTGCTAGACACAGTTGTATAATCTGAAGATTACTTCAGTCTTTCTTCTGACAACAGCATGAGATGTCGTCCTTGCATTCACATGATCTCCTTGCTTCAAAATAATTGACTCAAGGCAAATCAATCCTGGGACCATCTTCCAAGTACCATGCTTCTAGCTTAGCTGTTAAAGAACAGAGTGTGGAAAATAATGATTCTCCTGTCATTATCTGTGCAGGTGAGAAATACTTTGAGCTCCAAGGATGAGGCTGCTTTGCAAAAAGGTGAAGAGCTACTACTGACTGTGGATTGTAACAGCTAAATTCCCAGACCACTCCTTTCTTAATATCTTTAGCATCAAGAAAAAATTAAGGCATTCATTACATACAAGGACACGCAAAAGTGCCTGAGTGGAAGGCACTGAAAGAGATGATGATGCTGGTAGTGGTTGCATTAAGAAGTAATTAAGTCTCTCTGAGGAAACCTCTTCTTTTACTAGAATTCTGTTTTGGCAGACCTCTTTGAGTTTTCCACCTGTAGTATGTTTATTTGATTTTTGTATTTGCATAGTGTTTAATGAATAACTTTAAAGAAAAAGCCCAACAAATATTTTTTGGAATTTTTTTTTTTCATTTCTCATCAAACACATGCAAAATCCACATGAAATGGGTATGCATGGGTTCTTTATGTCCCCTTTTCGTTGCATTACAGTGTCTCATTACTTCCTTTAAAACATGAAGCAAACTATAAAGTCATGCCTCTGTAGAGAATAAGGACTTGGAATCTTCTGTAGAGAATAAGGAATTGTATCTGTTGGAAAGGGTCCAGAAGAGAGCCACAAAGATGATCAGAGGGCTGAAGCATCTCCCCTGTGAGGACAGGTTGAGGGCGTTGTGTCTGTTAAGCCTGGAGAATAGAAGGGTCCAGGGACACCTTACAGCAACCTTCCAGTATCTGAAGGGGGCCTACAGGAACAATGGAGAGGGACTTTTTATAAGGGCATGTGGTGATAGAACAAGGGGTAATGGTTTTAAATTGGAGTTAGGTTAGATTTAGATTGGATATGAGGAAGTAGTTCTTTACTATGAGGGTGGTGAGACCTGGAATGGGTTGCCCAGAGAAGCTCTGGATGCCTCATTCATGGAATTGTTTAAGACCAGGCTGGATTAGGCTCTGTGCAGCCTGGTCTAGTAGGATGTGTCCCTGCCCATGGCAGTGGGGTTAGAACTAGATGATCATTAAGGTCCCTGTCAACTCAAGTCATTCTATGATTTTATGATTCTATGACTCCTTGATTCTATGAATAGCATGCAGAAAATACAGAGGGGACCTAGGGATGAGTAAGTTGAAAAAAGCACAGGGAGCAACAGATGAACTGAAGTTTGTTTTGTTAATTTAGCACCTACTGTTTTCAACCAAGTATTGTCTCCATCAAAGTGACCAGCACAACTGTATTTTTGAATTTTCTAGCAGATTCATGAATGCAAGTGTGTGGTAAGACCTATACAAGACGTATATGCTAATGACACTTCAGTGGAAATACCCACAAAACCAGTCTTCTTCTATGTTCATGAAAGACATACAGATGCTATTTGCTGTAATGCACACACAGCGAAATAATTCCCTTCTTTCAATGTAGTGAGGTGCAGTCTCACAGTGGAGGATACTCATGAAGAATGCTGACTGCACAGTAATAGCTAAAATCTTAAAAAAAAAAATAAATCCAAAACCCCATGTGCTTGATTTATTTTATTCAATTTACAAGCATGACAAATTACAAGAGCACCCAAAGGAGTTAGCGAGCATACTTCTCTTTTGAGAACATACATGCAAATTACACCAATTAAATCACTTGCTCTACCACAAGTTTACAAGATCTTGAATGACAAACAGAAAAGCAATCAGGTAGGGAAAAAAATACAAAACATTTTATCTGTATACTTTTCAAGAGCACAATGCTTATAACTGGTGGGTTTAATTTCTGGATGCTTCTCAGGATTCAGAAAGTTCTGAGCCTTGCAGAAATGAGGCAGTGGTTATAAATTGTCTGGTGAAGGGCAGATCCCAGAACATGAGGCAGCTGCTTTTTATTTCAGATGCCACCAAAAACCAGACCATTTTCATTCTGCTGATAAGTAACTAAACATTTATATATAAAGCACTTAGAGAAGGAATTTCAATCACCCAACCTACTATTTACAGCTAGAGTATACAACCCCTCTGTGCAACATACTTAAAACTGCCTATATGAGAATTCATTACATTCTGTGCATTAACCTCCCTCTGCCTGTTACAGTTCTCTTTTAGCTGCTGTGTGTGATGGCTATTGGTTTTGTATCTTAGAATCAAGCTATTTTCCTCTGCCTGCGATATGTACTTACCGCAGGGAAAAACTGCCTCAAACAAAAAGGAAAAAACTCAGCGTCGTTTTAAACATTCTTTATTATGAAAAAGTAAGTAAAGTGGGCCTGAATCGCGTCTATTTTATTTTTGTTAAACTACAGAGAGGAGGAGAAGGATGCTGCACATGTCCCCAAAATGGAGGATCTATCTATTTTAGCAATCTTGGGCTAAAATGAAGGCAAGAATTTTTCTGTGGATAAACATATTCAAAATTAGGTAAGAGCAGGAACTGAAAATCTCCTTCCTTGGGAAAAATCTAGAGCTTGAAAACACGTTTCTTTCTAAAACAAAATTTAAAAAATGTTGACTTTTCTCATGGAAATAGAATTTGTAATCTCTATTGGAAAAAAATCAGGAATTCATTTTTTTTCTTACTTATCAAAAGATGGTCAATCACCTTGGGCTCTGCAGAGTCTGTCAACCTACCAGATAGGGATATTTTCTAGACAAAAAAAAAACCCAGACAAGCTCCCTAGAAGATAGGAAGGCTTTAGCCACAGAGAAGACCTCCAATAGGCTTCCTCTACAAGCACTGAATGTAGCTGGACTTTATCATGTGTGTGCGGGTAGAAGACAAATGTATAGAGGGAGCTGGTCTATTTTATCACAGTTATGGAACAAATGAGTTAGCTTTCTTACCAGGTCTTGAAAAGTCCAAAAATCATACAAGTTGGGCTTGAAAAAGGAACTACATTTTCATTACTTCATTATCCAACTTTTGATAGATGAGTTATCCTATTTCACCAGAAAGCTGCTTTTAAACTGATTTCTAGCATAATTCCATTGGCTATTCCTTTTTTCATTGCAGTGCCATTTCCAAATTTAGGTTTAAAAGTAAGAGTTTAAGGGTTTTCTCGGAGCAAGTAAAACCATCAAAGCGTGCACGAAAGTTTTCCAAAAGTTGAGTCACTTCATAAAAATTCTGAAATGTAAAACAAATAACAGAAATCATAGAATCATAGAATGGTAGGGATTGGAAGGGACCTCTGGAGATCATCGAGTCCAACCCACCCTGACAGAGCAGGATCATCTAGGCCATGACACACAGGAACAGAGCCAGGTAGGTTTTGAAAGTATCTAGAGGTGGAGACTCCATAACCTCTCTGGGCAGCCTGTTCTAGTGCTCCATCACCCTCACAGGAAAGAAGTTTTTCCACATGTTGAGGTGGGACTTCCTGCATTCCAGTTTGTGATCATTGCCCCTCGTCCTATCACAGGGCACAACTGAAATGAGACTGATCCCTTCTGCTTGACACCCACTCTTCAGATATTTGTAAGCATTAATAAGAACCCCTCTCAGTCTTCTCCAGGCTAAACAGCCCCAGGTCTCTCAGCTTTCCTCATAAGAGAGATGGTTCAGACCCTTAATCATCCTCATAGCTCTCTATTGGAATCTCTCTAGTATTTCCCTGTCCCTCTTGAACTAGGGAAACCAGAAATGGACACAATACTCCAGAAAAAAAAGCCAACCAACCAATCAAAACATTTTATGAAATTATTTGATATACTCTTGACAGCAGCAATGGTTTTCTTAATTCATAAGTTAAAACAACACAAGATAATGTTCATGTACAAATATATATAGAAATTAATTCTGTTAATAAATCATCGGAAAATAATAAATAAACCTGAACACCATGTGTGTCACATCCACTAGAAAGTCCTTCCTAAGCATTATGTAAGCCGCACAGAAGAGAATAATTTTGTGGAAAAAAATAAGTGAGGAAGACATTCTTCTGAACAGACACTGGGACAGAAGAGTACCACAGAAAGAGAGAAAACACCAGAATAACTCTGCAAAAAGTTCAGATCTATGAGCTCATACATGAAAATAAGAATGCTCATTCCTTACTCCTACATATTGGCAGAAAAATCCCAACATGACAAACTGTGATTGCATTTACCTGTGCATCAGGGGATCAGTCAGTAAGTGGAGAGGAGCAGAAAACACTGGTGACATGGAAAACATAGTGCTGAGAAACATGTAATATGCCATCCATCGATCGTGTTCAGATGTGTCCAGATGTTAATGCAGTTTGAAAATAAAGACTGCATTTATTTTTACATTTACTTTTCTCCTGATGGAAGAATCTTTTCCACAGCCCTCTCAGGTTGCAGGAGTGGCCACAGGAAGGGAACTCAGCTGCCTGGGAGTGGAGGAGCTGGAAGCCACAAGAGCAGCCTTTCCCACCAGTGTCTCTGCTCCATTTCTGGGACCAAATCTCTTAATGTCCCCTTTTGGATGAATCTCATGGCTGATCTGTCAGAGTGATCTGAGGAAAACTGTCTAGTTACAACTAATAGCACATCTGATCCAGTAATGAGTTTTGCAGGAAAGAGTAAAAATCTGTCTTTCCCTCACTCTGCCTCTATTTACATACAAAAATGGTCATGTCGGTGTTAGCATTTCTTTCCTCATTGGTAACAGAGAAGCTAAAACCAAGGAAAGTGTGAGACAAGGTGATGCTGCTTACCATTTCTTTACAAATTTTTATTATAAATCCTTTACTCAAGGTAGTAGGATCATTACTTTTATTGATAGAGCTGAGACAAAAAAATGACAAAGAAGTATAAAAATATGTCTGTGACAGAGTGTAGGAAATGAATGGAAAGATTTGGGCTACTTTCGAAAAGGAAAGAAAAGACAGATTTAGTTATTTTTACAATTCAGAGCTGTTAATCTTTCATGTTGAGAAATAAGGCAGAAATTATGCTTATGTTGGTTTGAAAATGCTGAGAAGGGGGACTTTCAAACTTATTATTAATAATATCTTCTTGAGCTCTTTCTTACAGCCAATTCATGGTCTCTTAAAAGTCCACTGTACCTTTAGAGCTTTAGAGCTTTTTCTTCTTGGATCACTCAGACTGACACAAGTATCCTGAGGTTCAACTCATCCCAGGCTACACTGCTGCAGATAAAAGAGACTGGGTCTTAGTGGTGGGGTCTGGAATGGATCCCAGATGAAAAAGAAACTGGAGGAACTGAGTGAACCATGAAACTGCCTAAATGTATACATTAGATTATGTGAAATGTTAACATCTCTTTTGGCCAGTAACTTGACAGCTTTAAGTCTGATGCTTAAGCCTGATGCTTTTATTATTTGGATGTGAAAAATATTCATTGAGATGGATGGCTGTAGGGTTGTTATTATTTTCTTCTGGAAAAAGGCTTCCATTGCAAGTCATTTGGTTGAATCTCAACGACAATGTAAAAATGAGGGATCCCAACAAACTGCTAGCTCCTGATTTCATTGCAAGTGAAAGGGATTCAATGCTTTGTGGGATCAAGCCTTCCTGGAATTAGGTGTGGGATAATCAAAACCAAATATATTCAGACTTACAGATGTTCAGCATAACAATCTAAACATAGCAGTTCCACTTATTTCTGACTGTGAATGCTGCAATAGTTAGAAATTCAATGGTCATGGTATACATGTGCCTTCTACATTCACAGCACTGCTTATGCTTCCACATTATTTTAAATGAGGCTTAGCCCAATAGGGCTAAGGTAGAATTTTACCAATATGCAGAGGAAGAAGGTGTTCCCAAATGAAATGTCAACAAAATAGATTGAGGGCAATGGTCCCAAATGGTTTGTCTTAATCCCTGTTTATCTTATTCAAACAATCAGTTTTGTTGTGCAAAGAAAGAGTGTGTGATGACACTATGAAAAAAGACCTTGAAGTCTCTCTTTCACTACATAAACAAATTTAAAATTGCATAGATTTCTAATTTTTAAAGAAATTAAAGCATTGGTTTCACTGGTTTCACATAGACCTCACTTGGTAAAAAGTGGTATCATTAAGACTGGCAGGGTATGCTGAAAATACCTATTTCCTCTGCCTTTTCCTCAAAGAGCGCAGACGACTAGTAGAAGGAAGATTGTTGTACTTGGCAATGAAGACATAGGTTTGGTAAACCCTTCTGACAGGAAAGTGTAGTTAAAAAAACTCAGTTTGAAGTTCTTACATGTTATCTTGTTTGGATACCCTAATGTTTGTAAAATAAGTTTTGTTTAAGCACTGAAACATAATTAGTGTTAAAAGAGATGTAGAGTATGCATTTGTATTAAAAGCAACAACTTCCTTATCACACCATCTGCTTACTGTTATTTTTCTAGAGCAATTGAAAATGGCCAGAAAACTAGTCATTAGAATTTTACACTGCTGCCTGTACACATAGATAGTTGAATAATCAATGAAATGTTCATTAAAGTCCAGGTTTTAGGCATGCTGAGCAGGCAAAGTTCCCACTAACTTCGGTAGGCACTGAAGTTCTCAACACCTCTAAAAACACAGAAAAAAAAATGGTTAAGTAACTAAATACATCCTAGGTAAATATATTTTAAAATTTTGCCCCCATTACTTTATATATAATAGTCAATGGACTATTAGCTAGAAGCCATATGGGCTAGAAACCAAATTTGTATGCAATAACTTCAGATTAATCACATTGAAAGATAGGTGAATAGAACAACAAAAATTCCTAAAGAATAAAGAAAAACAGTAGAAAAGCAAGTAACACACAGTAAAAAAATAGAACTTGATGTGTTCCAACCGTCTTACATAGAATATGTTCTCTCCATCTCTATGCATGGACTGCCTGGACAAAACGTGACCCTTTCATTTGTCAAGAGTATTGCCATATTGCCTGTGAATGCATACATCTATCTGGAATCATGTTGACAATAAAAATGATATCTGTGTGGTTTATAATGTAGGAATCTGGAACTAGTACGAAATAGAGCTGTATACCCAGCCATTAACTCTGTTAGATACCAGTTCCTTCTCAAAGCCTGTTGGGGCTTTTCTAAGATATAACCTTACCAGCAAAGTATGTTATAATGTGATTTGGCCTTTCTCCAGCCTGAAACAAAGAAACCATAGTTTTGCTTAGGTCTATAGGTTAATCTGACTTCGCTTTGCTCCACAAAATTAATTCTAAAAACATAAGAAATGAATTTTCCTGATCAGTTGTGCAAATATGATTAATAAAAGACATATTTTTTCTGTTTAAACATCACAGTGCCTTAAATATCTCTCCTAGTAGCCTGGAGACAAACTTTTGGCACCAGTGCACAATGTGCATCTGAGTGGTTCTGAACTGTTGCAGAGATCAAACTGTACTTGCATAATCTGAGTTCCCATGGAAAGCTGTTTGACATTATCTGTCAGCCTCTTGCTCTTTATGATCAGTGTAGGATGGATGTGTCAGGAAAGGACTCAGCATCATAGCCCTGAACTCTGCAAGAAAGGGAACTTGGGAGAAAAAAAAAAAAAAAAAGAAAAAGAAAAAGAAAAAGAAAAAGAAAAAGAAAAAGAAAAAGAAAAAGAAA
>WTSP01009730.1:33873-45215 GCA_025331215.1 Actenoides lindsayi | reverse complement strand
AAGAAAAAGAAAAAGAAAAAGAAAAAGAAAAAGAAAAAGAAAAAGAAAAAGAAAAAGAAAAAGAAAAAGAAAAGAAATAAAAAGAAGCTATTCAGTGGTAAAAGGAGTACTACAGAAACAGGAATTGAATTTCATTGAATACCTGGGTCTTGTTACAGCTGACTATGGTATGGTTTTTCCCTCCATGTAGTGCCTATGCACACACACAAAATATGTTGTATGGCAGGAGGTCATTGCCACAAGTTAAATGATCTGATTCCAGATAGTAAAATGTCTCATTCTGTGGTATGCACTTCAAATACTTAGACATACATTGTACATTACATTCTATGCCATGGAGTTCTCATAGATGTGTTTTGTTCAGGTCAAATTTTAAAGGGCCAGGTAACCTCTGTATACAATCAGAGTATCTGTAAAACAGCATGTAGAAATCTGAGTAGACCCACATAAGGGCAACATTTTCTAAAATGGGTCGCACTGGTGTGGGGTTGCATACACTGATGCCAAAGGTGATGCAGAAATGCACTTCAAGGGTAAAAAACAAGATGAAGGAGAAACACTTGTAACAATGTCAGGCTTCATTAGTATTCAGTGTTAAATAACATAGACATTGGGAAAAGAGCTTTGGTCAAGAGAACATAAAAGTGCTTAGAAATACGACTTCTGATAGGCTGGATGCTTAATAATATCTGAAAGGGTGGAAGGGATTCAAACCACAGTTTTCTCAGGTTCCTTCATATGATGTTTTCTGCTGAGGAGAATAAAAGAAGGAAAATACATTTTTACCTTGAAGATGAATGAGATGGGAAAACTGTGTGTAGAAGAAAGGGTAAAGAAATCTCCTGAAGGAAGGAATTTTTTCAGGGTAGCTCCAGAGCTTACATATACTTTATGAAAGGCATGATTATTACTTTTCTGTTGGTGTAAAGCCTCAGTGTTGGCAGTTTTTCATCC
Source organism: Actenoides lindsayi (assembly GCA_025331215.1). Classification (NCBI taxonomy): domain Eukaryota; kingdom Metazoa; phylum Chordata; class Aves; order Coraciiformes; family Alcedinidae; genus Actenoides; species Actenoides lindsayi. The sequence goes on along the minus strand of WTSP01009730.1, from coordinate 44,261 downwards.
CAGATGATCTAATCTCTTTCCAGTCCAGGGTTTTCTCCCCTTAGCTCATTTGTCATATACTGTAAATATGACAAATAGTGATACAGTTGAAACACTGAGAGCCCACAGAGGGCCCACATCATTCCTTATAATGGGTTCATCGCACTCCTCTGCAAAAAAATTGTTCCAGATCTTGTTAACTTGTATTCAGTATGTTGTCTGTGTCTGACAATTTGCTCTGTGTGTCCTGTTACCTGGGAGAAGAAACTATTGCATTTTATGAAGTGTATGAAGCACTTCATTCTTCCCCAGGCAAAATGCATCCAAATATGTAAATCCTTAGACTGCAAAGGCCTGAATGAGAGCTGCCCTTGAATGAGGCTGATGCTCACAGAGCTCAGTTTGGGCAGGAGGCGTGTGGAAGATGATCTGTATTGTTCATGCTGCAAATGTGGGTCATCAAGAATATCTAGTAAAAATCAGATATGTGTATTCACCAAATACATAAGATCCTGAGTTTGAATTCTTGTTTCAATAAACTGGTTTGGTTTCAGTGATTTCTTCCCCATTTTCCAACTGGTGTTGGTTCTCAGTCTGAATTCCTCAGAGTGGTTCTTTCCTCCAGTCCACATACTCTTCATCTTTATCAGATTCCGAGTGAACCACATGATTTCCATCCAGTTACTGAATCTCTAACAGCAAAGGAGAACACTTAGCCCATGGAAATATACTTTTTCTTGGGGGAGGCAGAAGTAATAACTCTATTCAACCTCAGAGAAATAGCTGAAGCAACATCCAGGCGCTTCTTCAGGAATGCAACAGGCTTCTGTAATCGGTCATGTCAAATGCAGCACACAGGTCCGACAATGTGAATGGGAATAAAGAGACCTTGTGAAGAGCCCCTCCAAAAAGATCAGACAATCTCAATGCCATCATTTTTACATGAAGCCAGACCAAAATGGTCACTCCAAATCCTAACAGTAGTTCAGATGTCCAGACCATAACAGTGCATCATGAACTGCTTTGTGACATTGTGCACCCACCTGTTCCCCTTTGAAGTCCTAGGATATGAATTTTTTTTTTCTACCAACTATATGTTAAACTCTTAAAGCAGTCTAAATTCTTACACCATTTAAAGAGTTTAACACCACACAAAAGTTCAAATTACTTTAAAGATTCAAGGCAGCTTTCAGTTTTAAAGTAGATTAGAACCATTTCTTTAAAAGGTTCACATCATTCACCAGCTGCCTGTCTCCCATGAAGAGTCACAAGGGAACCCCAAATGTCACCAAGTTTTACATAAATTTAGGGTCCTGTTCCTGTAAGTCTCATATGCCTGATCACAGTCATAATTTTAAATGTCTTCCAGGTCAGAGCAGGAGACAGTGGCATCAGCAGCAGTTTTCTAAAGCTGTTGCATTGCTAATCATACTTGGAGCATGACTTTGACATCAGTAATATCTATTTCTTTTGAAAAATTTATTAGAAGTTGAAAACAGCTTTCATAAGGACAACACTTTGGCTGGTCAACATATTTTCATTAAGACTTTTTGTGGAGATCAAAAACTTGACAAAAAGCTTTTCAGATTTTGATTAAGAGGAATCCAAATGTTAGGGAGGAAATCTGTGTGTGAGCATAAGTGGGTTGTTAGTGAAACATTAATGGAAAAAAATAATCATTGCCAAACACATTCTTGCTAACATTTTCTGATTGGTGAGTGAAATGTCATAAAAATATTTCCTGATCCTCTTCTTTTTAGTAACATACACAATTCTCCTTCCCACTGAATATTTAAGGGTTTTTGTCCCAATTTGGGCAATAGTTAGAAAAATACTTCTGCATTTTCACCATTTGAATGACTATAATATAATTGCACAAAGATTATAGTCACAAAAAACCATGTAGTTATAAAATTCCAGGTAACCTATTTTTAAAAGATAAGGAGTACATAACTAATTTCAGCCCATGCACTCATGACTGCTTGACTTTGATATGTATGAACAGTTGAGATTCATCTGAAGATTTGCCAAGCTGGCTATTTATAACATTTCTTTCATTAATTAATTGTCTGGTATCAAAGAAGTTGTAAGTTCATGCTGCAACCTATCCTTCAGGTGAAAAAGTTACTGCATCTCTTTCCTTGGCCCATCTACTTTCATAAAAATACATGTGAGGACTGAATAATACTTGAGATCTCAACCCTTTTGTCAGATACAAAAACTGTGTGTGAGGTTCACAGTTGATTAGGAGGTTGCAAATCAGGCTGACACACAGAGTGTGAACATGCAAGCTGTCTTTGCAAAGGGAACAAATTTAAACATAAACGGAAGATCATTTAGATGGAAGTGAGTTTACACCTCAGCATATCATTACTAAGGCTTCCTTTGGACTACCATTATTCAGTTCTTGATCTGTATTCAACCCTTCTACCTTTAATCATTGTTCTAATCATGTAGTACTTAAACAGCTTGCAAAATATATGTAAGTGGGCACATGCAAAGAATGTACACCCTTCCTTTGGCATTGATGTGTCCAAAGTATTTATTTTCCTAGTCTAGATATCTCACTTAAATGTCTAAATTTAGGTGGAATAAATTCATACTAGTGTCCACATGTTAAGAATATGGACATTTTGGTAGATTTTCACTGGACAGGTTTATGGGACTCAGGTGCTCAGCTAACTGAAGAGAAGCTGAGGTGTTGGTTGGACCATAGCATGAGGAGGATAACAGAACTGACAGTTTCAGGGATTGCTCAGTCTTTCTCAAGATGGCATAATTGTGCCTTAGGACTGGATCCTGAGTAAGATATGTTTGGATTGAGCTGGATGATCAGCGTAATCCATCTGTCTCTCCATCCAACAGTATGTACATATTCCTATTCATCCCTTTTTCCTTGGCCTTGGAGAATACGGCATTACTAACGCTGTGTCTGGCATTCATAGCATATGTAAATGTCATCTTTCAAGCCTCAGAGAGTCCCCTTAAACTATTAGAAAATGTTTTTTCTGTGAACATACCATTGTCTGGTTTGCATTGAAGGAACTGTGCTTTTTTCTGCCTTCTTATAAGAAAACATCAGAGTTGGAGAGGGGACTCAGAACAAACTATATTCCTCCAGATAAAGAAAAGAAATAATACAAAGAATTCTGTTTCTTAGCTGCCCAGATGGTGTGTGCCTTGTTATTGTGCCGTGCTGATTTCAAGGGCTGTGCTGATTTCTTGATTTTGGATGGTGAATGTATCTTTTCCTAAATCCAGGGCTTTCAAAGACAATGCAAGATGCCTTCCCATGAACATTCAGTGGTTCATCTGTTGGGATCCCCTATGTCTGTCATACATACTCAGTTTCCTGCATAAGTAACAGTTTAGAAATGAGCCATGTCATGGATTATCCTATTCTGTATCTGTAATATACAGCTTATTTACCACAAAACAGAAATGCTTCAGCTTATGCAAAATCTACGGCTTTAGAATAAGTAAAAATTAGAGCCATACAAGTCCTCTTAAATTAATATAATGAAAGTATAGAGACAATTTTTAACAAGGTCTCTCTAGAAACAAGATTAGGAGAATTGCTAAACGTTACAAGTTAAATTTGAGACTGTGGAAATATAATCTTTACCTCAAAACTTGGCCAAAAAATTTCATCAGTGATTGCAACACAAAAATTCCTGACAAAATTGCTACTCTTACATAACCACTCAGAATTATGGCGAGTATTTCAAATCATTATTCCTTTGGGGAAACACTTTTTTGAATAACTTATATGAATTTGGATCTTTCTTACTAGCTCCTGTCACCTTTGACATTAAGTGGGTGTTCAGTCTAGGGTCCATTAAGTGAAGTGCCTGTACATAAGGATTGAGTTTCCATGAAAAAGCCTGAGAAAAAGAAGCTTTAAGATGTTAAGGCATGCTATGAAAATTAGCATTTCAGTCCTTCAGAAACCTGAAAATCCTTCTCTAACCTGACTATGCAATCTACTTTTCAATAACACTGTAAGTGAAAAGAGAAAACTAATCTACAACTCATTTTGTCACAACAGGCTTGAGTTTCCCTTTTTCCTCATGGAATATCCCTTTTTATTCCAAATCAAGCTCCCCTGCCAAATCCAGATACTCAGTCCCTCTGGATACTTCATGATCAGCCTCCAAACCCTGTTTTCCTCAAGTTATGTTCTTTCTATACCTCCTGAACCTATTGATCCTCACCTACATACAGTGGCACTGATATGCCCCTGATAACGCAGCTGACGGGAGTTAAACCTTCTGGGATGAATTAGCTTCTGCTTTGGGTTGGCAGGTAGTAGATAGAAAATAAATGGGTTTGGGAGTTCTGGGGACATTAGTGGTGCTGCTTTAAATGAGCCAATGGAAAATAAATATAGCTAAATGAAAGAAAAGATATTTACTTTAGTTCACGTAAGCTTTCCTTTCAGGCAGAAAAAGAAATAGGATTGGAGAAGGGGAGGAATCCAGGTCAGCAAATGATGCCCCAAGAGTCACAAGATACGAAGTTGAGCCTAAGTATAATTTGGCTCCTGCATTAAACTACGTTAGTCCAATAAATCATTTTTATTACTACACACAAAGAAGAGTTGCCAGCCACCTCTATATGTACTGAAGGTCATTAATTTCTTTTTAAATATAATGCATGCCTCTCTGAAAAAACCCTCATGAAACATAAATTTTAAGTTGGGAGAGATGCAGTTACAGATGAACATTTAAAAATAATATCCACTATTATTCACTTTTTTGGCACTATTTTGTGCATCATTTCAACATATATTTTTAAATGTTTAAATAAAGCCAAGGAATTAGCTTTGAAAAAAAAAACTTTTTAAAGCAGATGACTTTCCCTAAAGATTTCTAAAAGCCAGCATTTGGAAAAATGTGGGGCCATGTCAGTAAAATGTAAGCTTTGTTTCAATAAATTCATTAGCAGGTGAGTAGTTTATTCTGATGCAAACTGTCAAGTTATAGAGGTCAATGGATTTATAAGGTTCAAAGTGGAGAATTTACAGCCCCAAAGAGAGGTGGTTGGCATGAGGAATTGCTTGTACAATTGTGAGCTGTTAGAGTCGGAGTAGGACTCCTGACCAACAAAAACTTGTCTGGCATCAAGAAACGTTGTTAATGAAAGTTTTTTTTCATAGATATACCTATAAATTGCATGAAAGACTATTATTATCATTGTCATTTAATTACATTGCAGAGGTACCCAGAGTCTCCACACAGGATGATGGTCCATCTGTGTTTTGGACTACACAAAAAAAATATATAGTCTACCATGAAGGCATTTCTAGTCATCAGAAGAAGTGATATATGAACAGATAAAGGTAAGATACAAAAAGTAAAAGAAAACTTTAATCATACTAAGATTTATACACATTAGACATCTAAAATTTGTCACAAAACAAAATCTGTTCTTTTCTATGGAAACTGGTGTAGGGAAATATCTAAGGGTGAAGGAGGTAGTTTTCTGCTAACAGCGGGAAGGGTTTTTCCCACTTCAGAAGCAACACAGGAGACATGCACAGAAAAGCAAATTGCCTTGAACATAACTGCAGGGCAATGAGAACTCTGTAAAACCTTTTCAAGGGAAAAAAAAAATCAATTTCTAAGGTTTGAGGTTTGGTCAGAAGCCAAGAAACTGGATTCTTCTCAAGGTTTGCTGAGCTTTCTAAATCCTCTCACAATACTAGGAGATGTTTGCAGAGAAAGTAGGCTGACATATAGTTTACAATGGATTAAGCATAGTCTTGATAGAGTTCTTATGATTTGAGATGAAATTCACAATGGGCTTTGAGGTTTATTCAAATCAAAATGATGGGCTGTAAACCCACTCAAGCCTGTTAAAATGATTCACATGAACCTCTGCAAGCTGAAATCATATAGTTGCACAATAAAGGTTTAAGATATTTTTGAACCATTGAAAACAATAGGAGTTTTGATACTGACTTGAATTAGAGCAGAAGTAAATGTAAATGTGGGGTTTTAAAATTTATATCAAGTAGAAAATGCAAGAATCACCCAAAGAGCAAGGATTATGCAAAGGTAAGGAAAGCTTCTTTTGGCACCTGTTGTCACTGCTGGAGTACCACAGCTATTTACACTACAGTTTGAAAAGATTAAGATGACCGTGTATTCTCTTCACACTTTTTTTGCTCCATTCACCATTATGGTGCTTATACTTCTCAAAGCTAAATTTTACCATAACTGTAACAATGGAACTTTCACACAACTATTATTGGTCTGCCACAATGAAAATTCCAGCCTCAAGAAAAGAACCACTTACTCATTTAGGAAAAAAATAATATCTGTATATATATACATGAATTCGCAAGGCTTTCTTGAAATTCAATTATCATCAAGATAAATGAAATCAGACTCACCACATATTAAATTATTGACGGCTTAGAAATAAGTCAAAGTAGAATTAGAGACACTCTGCAAAGTAAAATAACTTCTGCTCACAAGTGCCATTTTTTTCTTTTTTTTTAATTTCTAGAAATTAAATTAAAAATCCATTTTAAATCCTTTCCAGGTGAAAAAATACATTCTGTGTATTCTGTCATATATTTGATATGTCTCTTGTTCTTTTGTAAAATAATGTGCATGCATCTGTCACAGGTTTCTGAAATGTACAAAAATGAGTAGGTTTCTGATTGCAGAGAATATATGGCATGAAACCAAAAAAATTAAAGTAGTTTATATAGCAAGGAGGTATTTTTGCCATTTCAGTTTCTCCATGATTTATACAGCTATTATGTCACAATATAACTAAAAATTGCCCTTAGAATCCGCTTTTTCTTAGTAATAATTACTATTAAGCTGAGGTAGGAGATACTGTATTGGCTAAATGTTGGAATAGTCCCCTGCCTGCCACTCTGTCCATTAAAAAAGCTCACACTTCATAAATAAAGGCAGCTAATAATAATTTATTTTTTTTTAACTTAGTAAAGCCAGACAAATACAGAAAAGTTACATTTTCTATTAACACGTGTCGTGATGAAGTGTTTGACAAAAGATGGTACAACAGCAGAGACAGAAACTTTGAAGGTAAAGCTTCAATGGTACTGTGTAATTCCTGCTGGATACTCCTTTCCCTGTGCCAACTGGCTACTTGCTGCCTCTCCCTCAGATATTCATTCTGACCACTGGCACATCTGGCTCCCTGCCTCTGATCCTGGACTGCTAGTTCTGATTCCTTTCCTTCAGTGACTCTTTCTATTTGCTTAATTGTTCCCTACTCAGCTAAGCTCCTTTCTGCAACTGAACCACAGATGTGATACTTGTCACACTAAAATGAATTGCAGAATGCATTTGAAATATTCAAAATTTTAACTTAATATTATTCTGTATACTTCTGTGTGACCCTAGGTTTATTTTCTCTATATAGCTGCCAATTGATAGGGCACAAATGATAGGGTATATTGATTTTTTTCCAAGTCAGCTGGTTTTTAAGTCTCCTACCAGAGTTTCTTGGTATATTAATGGTGCCCTCTATAGAATAATTAACAAAAAAATAATGTAGATTGAAAAGTACCTCTTCAATGATGATAACATTTCTGTGTTTCAGTTTTATCACAGGAGAAAATTTATTTCCTTGTGAAATTTTGAAATAAAATGTTGAAGGTTTTATTTTGTTTTTGTTTTGAAATAGGGAAATATATGCCTTTTAAAAATGTTAAACCATGAAGAGCGATGGCAGTGATTAAAAGACACATGAAATGGGAAAAAATGTTTCTAATGGGTGTAAGATGTACACTTTCATTTTATATCAAATACAAATCTTCAAGTCTTAATAGGTTTGCAAAGCCTTAATCCACAAGTGTGAATTGCCACATGCCTTTTCTTTACAGCCTAGATCCAACCCAGAGCAACAGCTGCATGGGTAGCCAGAGCTGATGCTTTCACACAGAAAGCACAGGCAGTTGCCTGTGACAATGTAATATTAGAGACAATAAGGTGTTTAGTAACTGTTTATGATACAGATGTGAGTATGTAGTAGCATTTGAGGTTTTCCAAATGTCTCAGACTGCTTCAGAGTGTGTGTGGGAATATATAAAGCTCCGTTTCTGAATGTATTTCCCTTGCAACCTAAAGCCATGTTCATCCCTCACCTCACTCCTCTTTTTTCTTACATCCTTTGAGTATAATTCAATTAAAAATAAAGACATGTTTTCCTACTTGCAAAAGAGAAGCATGTGTTATTTGTTAAAAAATTGGCTGGCACAAATAGGTGACCTGTAGATAACATATTAGTTTATACCACATTCCTTTTTAAAAAAATAAATAAATTAGATTTTCCCTCTTCTATGATTTTCTTTCCTACCCCACTGTTTAACGATTTCTTCTGTCTGTCTATCCACATTTATGTTGAAGTGGGACAGGGACGCAGAACAATAAGTATCCTACATGGTTCAAGTTAGGTTCAGAAATGGACAATTTTTTTTTTGCCCTCACACTTCTAGTTTATTTATTAAGAATTACTTACATTGTTATGGCAAACCCAAGGCAACATGGAAGAAGCCCAGGAACACAATGTCTCTATTTCCTTAAGGGCGTCTTTCTTCTCTAGATGCTCCTGGAGACCTTAGTTGGGATTCCCACCACCTGCTTTGCTCTGTTTTCCATCAGTAGCACATCTGATTTCTTCTGAGTGTCATAAATACACAGCACTGAAAACAGGGTCCCTGGCTGGTCTTCATGTTTTGCTGGAAATGAAAACCCAAATTTCTTCATTCAGATCCTCTATCACATTAAAAAAAAAAAGCTTTATGATAAATACATATCACTTGATGTCCCTGTGGTGGGTTGACACTGGCTGGCTGCCAGTGCCCACCACAGCCACTCTATCACTCCACTCCTCAACTGGACAAGGGACAGAATGCGTGATGAAAAAGTCATGGGTTGAGATAAGAACATGGAGAGACGATTCACCAATTGCCATTACAGGCAAAACAGACTCAACTTGGGGAAATTTAATATGTTACCAGTCAAATAAAAATAGGATAATGAGACATAAAACAAAATCTTAAAAAATCTCCCCCTCCTTCCCTTCTTTCTGGTCTCAACTTCACTCCTGAATTCTCTACCTCCTTCCCCCAAAGTGGCACAGTGGTGTTGAGGAATGGGGATTGTGGTCAGTTCAACACACACCATGTCTGCCACTCCTTCCTCTGTGTTTCATTTTAGGCACTTCAGTACAAAGAAGACATTAAGGTGCTAGAGTGTGTCTAGAGAACTGGTAACTAAGCTGGTGAAGGGTCAAGAGAACAAGTCTTATGAGGAATGGCTGAGGCAGCTGTGACTATTTAGTCTGAAGAAAAGGAGGCTAAAGGGAGACCTTATTGCTCTCTACAACTCCATGAAAGAAGGCTGTAGAGAGGTAGGTGCTGGTCTCATCTCACAAATAACAAACAATAGGACAAGAGGAAATAGAATAAAGTTGCAACATGGAAAGTTTAAGTTGGACGTTAGGAAGAATATTTTCACAGAAAGGTTTGTCAAGCACTGGAACAGGCTGCCTAGGGAAGTGACTGAATCACCATCTCTGGCTATGTTTAGAAGTTGTGTAGATAGGGTGTTTCGGGACATGGTTTAGCAGTGGACTTGTAGAGTAGGGTTAGTGGTTGAACATAATGATCTTGAATGTCTTTTCCAACCTAGATGATTCTATGATTTTTCTCCTACTCCAGCTTGTGTTTCCTCCCAAGGAAGACTGTTCTCCACAAACTTCTCCAACATGAGTCCTTCCAAAAGCTTACAGTTTTTCATGAACAGCTCCAGCATGAGTCCTTTCCACAGGGTGTAATCCTTCAGAAACAGACTGCTCTGGTGTGATTCTCCTGTGGTGACACAAGTCCTGGCAGCAAACCTGCTCCAGCATGGGCTTCTCTCTTTACAGGTTCACAAATTCTGCCTGGAGCCTACCCCAGCCTGGACTTTCCACAGGGTCACTGCCTCCTTCAGCCATCCACTTGCTCTAGCATAGGGTCCTCCATGAGCTGCAGATGCATATCTGCTCCACCATTAACCTCCATGGACTGCAGGGGGACATCCTGTCTCACCATGGTCTTCACCACAGGCTGCAGGGGAATCTCTGCTCCAATGCCTGAAGCACCTCCTCCTTTCCTTCTTCACTGACTTTGGTGTCTGAAGAGTTGTTTCTCTTACATACTCTCATTCCTCTTTCTGGCTGCTACTCTGCAGGGTTTTTTTTCCTCTCTTTTTTAATATAACACAGAGGTGCTACCACTTTTGCTGATGAGCTCATCCTTGACCAACAGAGGGTCCATCTTGGAGCTGTCTGGCATTGGCTGTATTGGTGTCCTGGTTTGAGTGAGAACAGAACTAATTCTGTTCAGTAATTTTACTTTTCAGCTCAGTTCTTCTAACTAA